>RXON01000263.1:0-97317 GCA_009667805.1 Leptobrachium leishanense
AAAAAGAAAGTAGGACGGGATCAGATTCTTTAATGAAGAGAGCTCCTACTTGCCTTTTTTCCGGCGTCTGCGGTGCGAACCGTGACAACTGAGCACTTCCTCATTGAAGTCAGAACTTTGCACCAAGCTGACCTGTCTAGAAAGCTTCTTGTTCCTTGACCCACTGAACCCCTATCTGTCTACCTTCTGGACTATCACGGTCCGAACCCCCAGACCCTCTGACGCCCCCTTTTGTTTACTCCTTTTGACATGTCCTGCATCGCCGTATGCAGGTTCTAGGATTTTTTTTTCCTCCGTATACTTTTCAGGACTATGATTTGCTATGGACCAGAAACCACACCTGCCCTTTATACTCCCTAATTGAACCTGCTTATGAGGAAGCTACACCCCTGATCCCACGCTTCCTCATTGAAGTTTCCAGCCTTGCTAAGTGCAGACCTGCTTCTGATTCTCCTGAGATCTCTATCTGGAACCCCTCTGTACCATCGACATTCCTGCTCTCCCTCTGCTCTGATTCTACAGTTATTTACAGTATCCTCCTTGTCCCCCCAGTACCCCTCTGTTATTCTGCTTGACTTACTCGTCTACCAGACCCTTGCTAGACCTTGACAATTCTATTTCATGCTTCCATTTGTACCTTTGCTTAGATATTGTGTTGTCTGTGTCCCCTTCTAGTTATTTATCTGTTTATCCTGCCTCCTAGTTCCTCCTATCTTGGTTCATATCTGTTCTCTTTAATAAACTCCTATTGCCCTGTAACCTGTCTGCTGCTATTTCGCTGCACATTGGGCTCACACCCATACTCCTGCACGCCCATACTCCTGCACGCCCATACTCCCGCACGCCCATACTCCCGCACGCCCGTACTCCTGCACGCCCGTACTCCTGCACGCCCGTACTCCCGCACGCCCGTACTCCCGCACGCCCGTACTCCCGCACGCCCGTACTCCCGCACGCCCGTACTCCCGCACGCCCATACTCCCGCACGCCCATACTCCCGCACGCCCATACTCCCGCACGCCCATACTCCCGCACGCCCATACTCCCGCACGCCCATACTCCTGCACACCCATACTAGGCCCAGCTGGTGACATGGACTAATCATCTGATAACCCTATTGAGTACCCATCTGATCCTCTGGACTACCTACCTGACAACCCTCATATGAATTATATCTGGACTCCATACTTACCGGTACCGTCATTTGTTCCCCATCTGCTGGATTAATAGTGTATCAGACCCCTGGCTACGAACTTTGACTATTCTCCTATGTGACTACCACTGCCTGTAACCGGACCATGATATTACCGAGCCCTTATCTGTATGTCTTGCCTTGGACTCAAGATTAGTTTTCTTAGTTAATCTGTTTTCATTTCTGTTTGTATTCAGTAGTTATTACTTATTCAGTTTCCTCCTGTGTCTCCTAATTCATCCTGTTTAATCCTTTCACCTTTTCATTCTGCTCTTTGCCTCCCCCTATCTTTAACTCCATATAACCATCTAGTTTCTCACTTCTGCTTCCACTCTCATCACTCTCAGCCATCCTCCTATTGATTCATTCCCTTTTCCTATATCTTTCCTCTGCTTTAGATCCTTGCCTGCCTCGCCCCACTCCTCCTCCTCTAATACCTCTTGATTCAGTTCTCCCACTACTCTTAGCCATCCATCTATTTCTTCAAACCTTTTTCCTATGTCTTTCCTCTCCTTTTAGTTAGTTGCCCATCTCGCCCTCTTTTCTTCTATACCTCTTGAGTCGCTTCTCTTATTCATTTGCTTCTGCTGTTTGTGTTATTTAAAATAAATCTCTTCTTTAACCCTGCAACCTGCCTCTCTCATAATGGCTCACCGCATATTGGGCTCACACCCGCACTCCATGCCGAGTTCATATGACGCTGCTACTGATATATATTGTGGAAAGCTTCAAATCAGAAAGCGTTGGATTTTACTTTGAAAACAGAAACTGATAATGAGATGACACAAATGTTAAGTAGCGAAAATGGGCAAAAGAGGAATGTGAGAAAATATTGGGAAGTGTACAAGGAGGAGGTCAGATTGACACTCTGAAATTAGCCAAATTGATTAAAGATTTGCCTAAGTATGATGAGAAGCGGGGAGCTTTCTATAATATGAGCGTATTTGAAGGTGAAATGAATAAAAGGCAATTTGATGATGTGGTGGCTACGAGAGGTCTTTTACTCTGGTTGCCAACATCATTAAGTGAATGGGTTAAAATTAAACTCATTGATGTGTTGGAGGAAAAGACAAGTGATAAACCAAGGGTTAATGTGGAGGAATTATTCCCAAATAAAACACAAAGGTTACTTATGGTGGTTCAGAGGAAAAATTTATATTTTCCACTTTAGATTCGTTTAAAATGGAGAAAAATGATGAGATACGTGTGCGCTAATTTGTGGATTAAGGCTTGGAGTTTGATTACTGACACAGAATTATCTGCTATGTCTAAAGACCAGCATAGACTGAATTTATATCTAGAATTACTGGTCTGCTAGTGAAATAAAATTAAGAGCTTTTGATGCATCCGTAAATCAGGAATAGTGTGTAAAACACAGCAATGGGGATGTTACCTGGACACATATAAAATATAATCCTGTAATCCTGTAACACATAAAACAACAATTACGGCCCCTTATAGGACGCACTCACTAGATCACAGTGGTAAAAGTGCACATCAAATCACACGGTGTTACCCTCCTCCGTCCGCCAACTCGTAAAAGTATTTATGTTGTAAAATAAAAAGGATAGACTCTACCAAAAATTCACTTTCTTTCTCTAAACTCCATTTAATCATTTCCACTCCTTTATGTTGTGGGATTGATGTATATAATGATGTTACATCAATAGTAACAAGACACATATCTTGATCCCAAGGATTTTTCTCCAGTTCTCTCAGAATGTGTCCTGTATCTTTTAAATAAGATGGTGTACTCTGAACTACAGGTTGTAGAAATATATCTATGTAGCGGGATAAATTATCAGTCAGGGAATCAATCCCACTTATAATAGGTCTTCCTGGGGGATTCTTGGCATCTTTATGGATTTTCGGTAAGAAATAGAAGAGAGCAATTTGACTTTGTTTATTCAAAAGATAATCAAATTCTTTGAGAAATAATACTCATCTCTTTCCCTTTTAATAGTAATCTCTCCAATTCCTTCCGAAAATCCAAAGTAGGGTCTTTTAGCAATATTTCATAAGTTTTCGTATCTGTTGGCTTCTTGTATGTAATATTCCCTTGACATAATAACTATCCCCCCCTTTGTCTGCTTGCTTAATGACCAATTAATTATGTTAATGAAGACTTTAAAAAGACAGATTGTGTGTAGTTTAAACATTCCTGATGACGTGGTATTGATGCCACGAAACGCGTCGAATGTTGTGCTTTTTTAATCAATAAATTTATTTGATTTCACCATACAAGTGCTCCATGGTCCAGAATCTCTTCCACTCATTATCCCATTGAGGAGGTGGAGGCATTCAGGAGACCCTCAAGTGGAGCAGACGGAACCCAGAGCCATCCTGCAGATGAGTTGGCGGACAGAGGAGGGTAACACTGTGTGATTTGATGTGCACTTTTACCACTGTGATCTAGTGAGTGTGTCCTATAAGGGGCCGTAATTATTGTTTTATGTGTTACAGGATTACAGGATTATATTTTATATGTGTCCAGGTAACATCCCCATTGCTGTGTTTTACACACTATTCCTGATTTACTGATTATTGAACGTGCTGAGGAGGAAACATTCGGGGAGTGTTCATAAAAGATACGTATTGTTTTTTAATAGGTGTAGGGTTCTCACACCACTCTGTTTTGCTTTTGATGCATCTACAGTAGATTTGGCGGCTACTGAGATTATGAGATCATTGCAAGTATTAAAAAGCAAAAGTACCGATACAGCAAAGAGTTTTGCTTTCACAGAAACCTTATTTTCTAGGGATGCTCCAGCTGGACTGGCCCCTATTAGTTATGTTTCTGTTGAAATGAACAGGGAAGAATTTCGTGGGGATAACAGAAACGTTAATGGTCGGAGGAGGTCTCTGAATAGACCACAAAATGTACATAACAGAGCTCAAAGTAATAGGAACTATTCGTCCCCTCCCCAAAGTAGATATAATGGGACTAATCAAAATAATCCTAAAAGGTGCTAGTTTTGTCATTTGCCAGGGCACATTAGAAAATATTATACTAAATATGAGGAGAAATCTAATAAAAGGGAAAGAAAATGGAATTTTGCCAGCTCAGAGGAAAGGACAGAGTGTGGCTGTTGTGGAGACGGTCGCTCCCGCTGCTGCACCTGGTCCTTATGGAGAATATATTCAGCTGTTGAGAGAAATTGAAAGAAAAGTGGAAGCTTTTACAAATAATGAATAGGGATGTATAACCCCTAGCTGTTCTCTTGTTCATCTGGCGGACATAACTCTTGGTGAAGATGGGCGTCCTTATATTCATGGAACACTAGAGGGGTATAACAGAGTTTCTTTTAGACACTGGAGCCGCTGTGTCTATTACTAATCATAAGATGCCGGTAAAATATGACGCACCAACCATATCCCTTCTCAGTTTTAATGGTGCACACGCCTGTGCCACTCTTTCCAGTGATAATAACATTGATTTCAAAGGAGGAAAGCTCATATGTGATTTTTGGATCAATCCATCTTCACAATGTAACATACTGGGAATGGATATTATTAATGGAAAGAAGTTGTATGTGGATTAGGGATGTGCGTTTCGGGTTTCGGAATGTCGGAATTTTCACGAAATTTCCCGATTCGTGTTTTCGGATGCGGCCGAATGTCCGAAAAGTTTTAGATCCGAAAATGTCAGATCCGAAACGTTTTCCGAGCCGAAACGAAATATTTTCGGATTTTTCGAATGGACTTGAAATGTGTCAAACGAGGAGAACAGACGTTCCGAAAAAACGAAAATTTTCCGAAAAAACGAAAAGTCGATACAACAAACGAGCAAAGTGACACGAAAAATACGAAAAATGGTCGATATTCCGGAAAATGTACAATTCTGAAAAACGAAAATTTCCGAAATCACGAAAAGTCGATACAAAAACCGAGCACAGTGACACGAAAATACGAAAAATGGTCGATATTCCGGAAAATGTACAATTCTGAAAAAACGAAAATTTCCGAAATCACGAAAAGTCGATACAAAAACCGAGCACAGTGACACGAAAATACGAAAAATGGTCGATATTCCGGAAAATGTACAATTCTGAAAAACGAAAATTTCCGAAATCACAAAAAGTCGATACAAAAACCGAGCACAGTGACACGAAAATAAGAAAAATGGTCGATATTCCGAAAAAAAAATGAACCCGAAAAACGAGCCGAACCGAATCGAATCGAAACGAAATCGTCGAAACGAGCCGAATCGAAAAGTTTAAAAGTCCGAAAAATCGAACCGAATCGAACCGAAAAAAAAATCGGTGCACAAGCCTAATGTGGATTTATTTGATCAGGTTTTATGGCAAGCTCAAGGTGAAGGCAAAACAGGTGGAATAGTTGAACCTAACGCTTTAGGATGGTATAGTCATATCATGGCTGTGAAGCGGAGTGAGGTGTCACCTTCTGTACATCCAGATGATGATTTTGTAAAATATCTAAAAGAAAGGTATCCCACAGTCTGGTCTAAATCTAAACAGGATTGTGGAAGGATGAATTTACAGGTTGTCATTGAAGGTCCAGATCCTCCTGCCATTAAGCAATATAAAATCCCAAAGGAGGCAGAGGAACCCGTGGGTCAGGTGATTGAGGCATTGGTATCGCAAGGGGTACTAAGAGAGGGTAATTCCATATGTAATTCCCCTATTTGGCCCGTAATCAAGCCCGATGGCTCTTACAGGTTAGTGGTGGATTTGAGAGTTGTAAATAAATATACTCCACCTGCAGCTCACTTAGTTGCCTCTTCACCAGACATTATGGCTCAAGTAAATGGTAATGCTAAGTATTTCTCAGTCTTAGATATTGCAAATGATTTCTTTTTGGTTCCATTACATCCAGACAGTCAGTATCGCTTTGCTTTTACTATTAAAAATCGTCAATACCTATTTGAGGTGTTACCACAGGGTTTTCACTCCTCGTCTGCTTATTTATAAAGCATTGGCTCAGGTGCTAGTACCTCTGGGGTATGGAAGCAAGAGTTTGCAATATGTTGATGATTTATTAGTCCAAACGGAAACAAGGGAAGAGCCAGGGCCGGTGCTTCCACTAGGCAAGCTAGGCAACCGCCTAGGGCGCACTGCCTACCTAGGGGCACAGACGGCACAAACCCAGGTTCCATTATTGTACCCCTTCCTCATTGTTTGCTTGTGTAGCCGGCAGTGGCAGCTCACAAAGCAGACCCCGCTAGCAGCGTAAAAAATGGGCGTCTTATGGTGATGCGCAGGCGCCACCAGATGACATGCGGGCTCCACAAGAGGCAGATGAAAGAAAAAAAGAGGCAGAAGAAAGACAGGAAAGAAAGGGAGAAAGAAAAAAGAGGCACAGAGGAAAGAAAGAAAAATATAGGCAGAGGAAAGAAAGAAAGGCAGAGGGAAAAAAAGGCACAGAAGAAAGACCTTACCCAGGCCCGACCAGCAGAGGATTAAGATGGGCACCGAACGACTGAGTGCTGTCCCCATGTACAGTGTATGTCCTCCCTGCAGTGTGTGCCCCCCTGCGTGCACAGTGTGTGTGTGTGTGTTCCCCCCGCATTTCAAAAGTTGTCAATTTTTTTCGGGGGGGGGGGGGCAAGTAGCTGGTCTTGCCTAGGGCGCAAAATAGTCTCGCATCGGCCCTGGGAAGAGCACATAGGCGTCTCTACAGGGCAAGGGGGGCAATTGCCCACCTAGGTTATCCCTTGCCCCCATGTGCCCCCCCGCCAGAAATCAGCATCCAGCTTCTCCACTTATTCAGACCGAGTTATCTCTGTCCCTGTGCATCGTATATGGACGATCTAGATGTCATTGGAAAGGGCAGATTATGGCCTTTCCAATGATATCCAACATAACACGATATTCAGTGTGAATTAGAAGTCATACAACATTAAATATAAACGTGCGTGTAAACAAACATTTTCACAGGGTTGAAGTGGCTCAGCAGTGAAGTGGTTAATGTTCAGACTAAATATTACATTGTGTATTATGTTAGTTTTTGCCTTGGTGTAGTTGTATATTAAGGGTTAATGGGTAGGCTTCATCCCTCACATAATACATTTTATTTTTCCTTGATAATGGCATTTTAGGGGTTAATGCCACACTGTTTATTATTTTTATTGTATTTCCCTGGGTCTATGGCATTTTAGGGGTTATTATGGAAGTTAGAATCTAAAAGGGTCTAATGTTCTTTAGAGCCTCTTCTTTTCGTCACATTTCGGGGAATTAATTTTGCTGAAAATATGGCGATTTCCCTATTTAGCGAATGGTCGCTGTAATTTGCTAAAATTGGAGTCGCTGAAGCAGTTATCAGACATTCAGCGAAAACTGCCGAATTGCAGCAAATAAAATATTGAATTTAAGTATCAGGTTAGTACAATAAAAAGGCATCATTGCATCACATTACTCTGGGGTTCTGGAATCTTATTTATATATACTTATTTAGGGCTCTGTCAGCTGGTGTGAGTTAACCCTTGCGTCGGCATGGTTTTGCTATAGTGCCAGGTTAGTTCAGTTTAGCGCCTGACCAACAGATTGTTTGCCTCCCGCTACAAACGGGAAAAATCACTTAGCGGGTCGCTATTAGCGATTTGAACAGCGAGCTTACTGTAATTTCTGCGTCCTTTACTTAACACAGGGAGTACTAGAAATCTTTTTGTAACCAACAGATCAGTTGGAGCCGGCGCTAATTTTTGAGGGGCGCTATTCGCAACATTTTACCTACTGCCCAACTATGGTGCTAACTTAAAAAACCCCAGAAAAAACAGATCCTCGTCCAAAATTAACAGGCAATTGATTGGAATGCAGCACGGGTTTTCTCTTGACTCCGTACACCATAGTAATGGATGAAAGGTATTTTAATATGATAGGTAGTTTTTTAATTTTCTGTATGATTATAAATGTCCTGTGATTGAAATAACTACCATATTTCAATATGCATTAGTGTGAAAAGCCTGTTCTGATAAAATGGGCCGTGAAATTCCCCCCCTCCATTTTGTTAGTGTAAATTCTGCATAGACAGTTGTTCCTTCTTTAGGATATGGGTTGGGGACGATTTCCTGTTATGTTCAGGGCAGGAAAATGTGCGCAGAAGCGGGAAGATAGGAAATAGATTTTTTGTAAACCATATCATGTAATAAGTGTTAAACCGTGTTGGTTAAACTGTGATGTGGAAATGTATCTGCATGCTGATTGGCTATAAATTCTTTGAAATCTAATAAACTGGTCTGACTAACACCAAATTAGACAGACATGAAATAGCCATATCACGGTGTGGTTGTTTTTTATTGTCTCCTCTGATCAGAGCGCAGCGCCTTACTTCATCTTTGATATATGAGAAAGAAAACGGTCTATTGAAATTTCATATATGGTAATTATAATAGGGAATTTGTTTTTGTTTGCTTAAGATTATAATTTAACAATGGATCTGGTCAGCAATGTCGCTGCTGTTGCAGTAGGCTCTATTATGCTCGACCCCATTCCCTCACATCTAATTCCTCCCCTCTCCTCCTCCCTCACCCCTGCTCTCACACACATCTTCAACCTATCTCTCTCCACTGGCTCCTTTCCATCCGCCTTCAAACACGCGCTAGTTACCCCTTACTAAAGAAAACCATCCCTAGATCCCAACTCTCCATCCAACTACCGTCCTGTATCCCTGCTTCCCTTTACCTCTAAGCTCTTAGAAAAACTAGTCTTCAACCGCCTCTCTCCATCTTCCTGTCCTCCATTCCCTACTTGACCCCCTGCAATCTGGCTTTCCGTCCCCTACACTCAACTGAAACTGCCCTCACCAAAGTCACCAACGACCTCCTAACTGCTAAAAAACACGGCCACTATTCTATTCTTCATCCTGCTTGACCTCTCGGCTGCTTTTGACACTGTTGACCACCCCCTCCTTCTACAGACCCTCAACTCTCTGGGTCTCCGGTGACACTGCACTTGCTTGGATTGACTCCTATTTATCCAACAGGTCCTCTGTGTGTCCTTTGCTGGTAACTTCCTCCTCCTCATTGCCTCTATCTGTTGGTTGTACCTCAAGGCTCTGTCCTTGGTCCTCTGCTCTTTTCCATCTACACCTCCTCCCTGGGCAAAATCATCAACAGCTTTGGCTTTAATACCACCTCTACGCTGATTGACACTCAGATCTACCTCTCTACCCCTGATCTCTCTCCCCCTGTCCTTTCCAAAGTCAGTGACTGTTATCTGGCATCTCCTCCTGGATGGCCTCCCACCACCTAAAGATCAACATGTCAAAGACTGAGCTCCTACTTATTCCTCCCTCTAATGCCGCCCCACCTCCTGACTTCTCGATCACGGTGGAGGGTATCACCATCTCCCCATCAAACCAAGTTCGCTGTCTTGGAGTTACACTTGACTCTGCTCTTTCCTTCATCCCCCACATCAAGTCTCTTTCCTCCTCCTGCCGATACCAACTGCGTAATATTTACAGAATTCGGCCATTTCTTACCGCTGTCGCCACAAAAACAACTCATACACGCCCTGGTAATCTCCCGACTCGACTATTGCAATAATCTCTTATCTGGCCTCCCTCTGTCCCACCTCTCCCCCCTACAATCCATCCTGAACGCCTCCGCCAGGCTAATTCACCTCACCCGCCGCTCTGTCTCTGCCGCTCCCCTCTGCGAGTCCCTTCACTGGTTCCCCATCCACTGCAGAATTAAGTTCAAAATCCTTATCCTTACCTACAAAAGCCTCACTAACTCAGCTCCCCACTACCTGTCCTCACTAATCACCAAATACACCCCAGCCCGCTCCCTAAGGTCAAACAGTGACCTGCGCCTAGCTTCTCCCCGCATCACCTCTTCCCATGATAGACTGCAGGATTTCTCACGCGCAGCCCCCACTCTCTGGAACGCTCTCCCTCGTACTGTCAGACTTTCCCTAACTTCTTCTTCCTTCAACGCTCCCTGAAAACATTCCTATTTAGGAGGCCTACCACCCAACTCACTGACGCAACCGTCAATCACTCTCACCTTACAGTCCTCTCCTCCTGTTTCCAACCCCAACCCTCCTAGATTGTGAGTTCCTACGGGAATAGGGCCCTCATCTCCTCCTGTACTGTTTGTCAAATGTTGTTCAATGTATATGTAACCCTGTCTATACTGTGCTTATTGTACAGCGCTGCGGAATATGCTGGCGCTTTATAAATAAAGAATAATAATAATAATAATTATGATATATATGAATCCTTTATCCACATATTTCCTAATTCTAATATATTGCCTAATTTTAAACATGTTATTGTCATGCTCCAGCCCTTGTTGCCTGCTGTGGCCAGTCTGGGTCACTATTTTCTCCATGTCTGCATTCCATTCATGGGTTAACTCCTGTGTCTGATCCTGTGTTTGCATAAAACCTGTCCACGCCCTCCTAGCCTCGCTCTTCCTGAGAGCCCCTCTTGTTATTTCATGTCTTTTGATTTATCTGCTCTGCCGTGTATACCAGTATTTTCTATCCTCGCTGTGTTTGCATTACCTGGTTCCTGCTTGCTGGACTATCTACTGCGTGGCCCACTATCCAGTTGGTCCAGAGACTCTAAGGTGACTTCTAGCTTTCAAGCTCTCTCCATAGAGGTTGACTCTAGGTACTGTTGCCTTAGGCTCCTGCTTCTCCTCAAGGGAAGTCTGAGAGACTACGTGGCCCACCATCCACTTGCTATTACCTGTACTTGGCTAAAACTGTTTGCTGTGAACTTTACTCTGCAATACAAAGCTTATTGTGCCAATACAGCCTCCATTGTCTGTCTGCCTGCTTACCCCAGCGCTTGGGAATATACTATCACACAGAGGCCGTGCCATGACTCCTTCCTGGCACAAACCTGACATAATGGAAGAGCCAAAAACCAGGCCCGTGGGGGTCCAAGCTGCACTGGATGACATTGTGTATCAGTTGCTCCTTGTAGTGGATGATGTGTGGAATCTAATGGGCTCACTCCCCACCACACCTGGCCCTGTCAGGCCTTCTCCAGTGAGCAGAGCATCGCAACAACCAGCTGGATCTAATCACTTTCCACCTGAATGCAGAACCCAGGCACCTTCTGTGGAGTCAGAGCGAGAAAGGCGTAGGAGGTTGAATCTGTGCTTCTACTGTGGGTCAGATCTGCACAAAATTTATTTCTGTCCCATCAGACCTGCCAAGCCACATCAGACTCCAGCCGCTGCTCCTGTGCCACGCCAGACTCCAGCCGCTGCTCCTGTGCCACGCCAGACTCCAGCCGCTGCTCCTGTGCCACGCTAGACTCCAGCCACTGCTCCTGTGCCACGCCAGACTCCAGCCGCTGCTCCTGTGCCACGCCAGACTCCAGCCGCTGCTCCTGTGCCACGCCAGACTCCAGCCGCTGCTCCTGTGCCACGCCAGACTCCAGCCACCATTGCCAGGCCGTGCCAGACTCCAGCCGCTGCCAAGCCTCGCCAAGCCACTTCCAAGCCCCACCAGACTCCAGGCAAGTCTCGCCAGGCTCCAGCTGCTGCCAAGCCTCGCCAGGCTCCCAACATTGGCAAGCCTTGCCGAGGTCCTGTACCCAGGAGGGCTGCATCCAGTGAGGTCTCCTCGGAAGAGGAGAGTACTGTGGAGGACTCCATTGCATGCTGAGTACATGGAGACTTTGCCAACTGAGCCCGCTGAAGAACCTATGGGTATGGAGCCTGCCTTACCTACGGGCCATGAACTTATGGAACCCATGGAGGTGGCTCCTATCCTGGTGGCCTCTTCTATGGCCCCCCAGACTGCGAAGCATTCACAGGGTGGTCCTGGGTGACAAATTGGGGCCCTGCTCAAGAAACCTGCAGTCAGTCCAAGGTTCTATGGATGTGACACCCTACCTTCTAAGACTCAACCAAGCCCACCAGACCAAGTCCAGACTCTGTCCACAGCCTCTGATGGCTTTATCGTGCCAGACTCTGACCTTGCTGCATACGAACAGCGCCTGACAGCTAAGGAGCCAGTTTCGACACCCATAATCGTGGGAGTCGCCACCTGCAGTCCCCTCACGCCCGTGCCACCCCTTGAAAGTCCCACTCCTGAGGGCTGCGTCTGGGCATCCAACGGGACATTAGTCCGTTAAGAGAACTTGGAGGTCTTTGAGAGGGCACTGCTTGCCCGTGGAGATATCTACAGTGATTCTCACTCAGACTCTGATGGTTGGTGGTGATCTCCTGCTGCTTGTCTGGTCTGGACCCTATGCCCTAGGTGCCAGAGTGCACCTTGTAAGGAGGGGGTACTGTCATGCCCCAGCCCTTGTTGCCTGCTGTGGCCAGTCTGGGTCACTATTTTCTCCATGTCTGCATTACATTCATGGGTTAACTCCTGTGTCTGATCCTGTGTTTGTATAACACCTGTCCACGCCCTCCTAGCCTCGCTCTTCCATTTTGATTCATTTCCCTTCCTGTTAGAGGTCCTGAGAGCCCCCTCTTGTTATTTCATGTCTTTTAATTTATCTGCTCTGCCGTGTATACCAGTATTTTTTATCCTCGCTGTGTTTGCATTACCTGGTTCCTGCTTGCTGGACTATCTACTGCGTGGCCCACTATCCAGTTGGTCCAGAGACTCTAAGGTGACTTCTAGCCCTCAAGCTCTCTCCATAGAGGTTGACTCTGGGTACTGTTGCCTTAGGCTCCTGCTTCTCCTCAAGGGAAGTCTGACTACGTGTCCCACCATCCACTTGCTATTACCTGTACTTGGCTAAGACTGTTTAATGTGAACTTCACTCTGCAATACAAAGTTTATTGTGCCAATACAGCCTCCATTGTCTGTCTGCCTGCTTACCCCAGCGCTTGGGAATATACTATCACACAGAGGCCGTGCCATGACTCCTTCCTGGCACGAACCTGACAGTTATGTTTGGGGTTGTTCATAGTATGTAAGCGGTTGCTTATTAGGGTTAGGACCATGTTTAAAGGGACAAGTGAATAAGTCTTGCCCTGAAACATGTATTATTTAGATGCTGCAGCAGGGAGGTTATTGTGGCTCACCTGGCCTTCCTTTTGGATCTATTAAATGCAGTGTAATGATTCTACATGCTGCTGGGAGGCATTTATCATGCAATGCCCATCTGCTTTAATTAATATATGTGTGCATATAAACATTGATGATACGGCCACCTTGGAGGATTTTAATAATGCAGGGGGTGAGGTTATTCACTGGATGTGTTTACCTTGTGAGGGCGGGGGATAGGTATGGCCCGGCTCTCTGCACTGGAAAAAAAACAGTTCTATCCTGTACACAGCCGCATTAGCGCTGGGTCTCAGCCCAGGTCTTAGCATTTCCCTAGCAGTGCAAAACGACCTTGTACACGGACTACCGCGGACAAGGTGATCTGTTAGTAGGTCGTCAGGCACTAAGTCTTAGCGACTCTCGCTAAATGTTTCCTTTAGCGATGGTGTTTTAGCTCACACCAGGTGATAGTTTCATTCAGTGATATGATTTAGTGGTGAAAATTATTAGTGCCCCCCCCAGTTTTGACTGCGGTATCTTATGTGCCCCCCCCCTAAATATTGTTCCTAGAGTCGTCACTGGAAGAGCATGAGCAGATACTGTGTGACATTTGTCAAGCACTGGCATTTAGTGGACTGAAATTAAACATAGCTAAAGTACAAATTCTAAAAGACAAAGTAGCTTTTCTAGGAGTTGATATAGATCCACAGGGAAAGACACCCTGCACTGCCAGAGTTAAAGCATTACAACAATCTCCTAGGCCTGAAACTGTATCTGAACTTCGAGATTTTTGGGATTGGTGAACTTCAGCCGAGAATATATTTATGATATGGCAGGGATTGCAAAACCATTGTATAACATGATAAAAAATAGTGCAAATTCAGACAAGCTCCTCTGGATTGAGATAGCAGAAAAGCACTGGAATCTGTTAAAACATGCTCACGGAAGCACCGGTCATTGCTGTTCCCATTGAATTAATAGCATTTATTGTTCAATGTCATGCAGGTGTTTCTTCATTGATAGCAGTTTTGCTGCAGAGGCAGCAGGACTCACTGAGAATACTAGGATATTTCTCTAAAATTATGTCACCAGTTGAAAAAGGAATGTTTTCCTGTGTGAGACAACTGCTTGCTGTCTCATGGGCCCTGGATGCCATCCAGCACATTGTAGGGTTTGGGCAAATAATCTTGCAAACCCCACACACACCTCTAAAATTGCTGCAAAATTGCTCAGATTTAGGGGTTCATACTCAAAGAGTAGCTCATTGGATATTGAAGCTACAAGATAAACCACTCAAGATAGAAACCAGTAAAAGATATGTCATTCCTGAATTGATGGAATTACAGGGAAAAGCACGATCCTCAAAAGGAACTGGAACCAGAATCCAAATCACCTTTTGAGAAATATAAAATACAAGGGGCTCCTTGTTTATATGTGGATGGAACAAGATTCTATGCAGATGGCTCTCACACTGGCTATGCTATATACGATGATCAAACAAAAGAAATTCACAAATACAGACTGCCGAGCCATATGACTGCGCAGAGAGCAGAACTCGAAGCAGTAAAGAAAGCCTTAAAAATAACATCCTATGATCCAGTGAACATAATTAGTGACAGCAGTTATGTAGTTAAAGCCTTAACCCTTCACCTGCCAATATGGAAGAAAAGGGCGATGGTAGATTCCCAGGAAAAAGCATTAAAACATGCAGGTGTCCTAACAGAACTGTTTGATTATGCAGAAAAAGCAGGTGTAACCTGTGCTGTTCTCAAAGTCCAGGCCCACCAAAGTAGGAAAAACAGCAATGAAATGACAGAAGGAAATAGAATTGTAGTTCAGGGAGCTAGAGAAGCTGCACTTGTAGGATAATTGCAGTATTCAGAAAATGTGATGATCTTAACAGTACCAGATCCTTTACAGGATCTGAAAGAGTGTCAGAGTAAAGACACAGCCTTTAATCCAGAAACATTGTGTTTGGATAAAGACACTGGATTATATGGGGTTAACCCCTTAAGGACCGAGGACGTACCATGTACGTCATTGCAGCGGGTCTCTTTTAGACCCGCTGACGTACATGGTACGTCCTGCGGTTTTTTGAGCGCTGGAAGCGATCGGATCGCTTCCAGCAGCTCAAACGCCATTGCAGGATGCCTGGGAGTCCAGGCATCTGTGCAATGGCGGTGAGAAGTGCCGGGGCACCATGTGATCGCTCCCCGGGAGCGATCAACATCCGGTTTTACCGGAGAGGTGCCCGGCACTAAGAGAGAGCGCTGGAAGCGATCGGATCGCTTCCAGCAGCTCAAACGCCATTGCAGGATGCCTGGGAGTCCAGGCATCCGTGCAATGGCGGTGAGAAGTGCCGGGGCACCTTGTGATCGCTCCCCGGGAGCGATCAACATCCGGTTTTACCGGAGAGGTGCCCGGCACTAAGAGAGAGCGCTGGAAGCGATCGGATCGCTTCCAGCAGCTCAAACGCCATTGCAGGATGCCTGGGAGTCCAGGCATCCGTGCAATGGCGGTGAGAAGTGCCGGGGCACCTTGTGATCGCTCCCCGGGAGCGATCAACATCCGGTTTCACCGGAGAGGTGCCCGGCACTTCTAGAGAGCGCTGGAAGCGATCGGTATCGCTTCCAGCTGCTCTGTGTATATTGCAGGGATGCCTCGACATCGAGGCATCCTTGCAATATGCTTACCTGCCGCCGGTCCGCTAAGTGATCGCTCCCCCCGAGCGATCACTTCCGGTAGCGGCAGGAAGTACTGAGTGCCACGAGGTATCGTGGCACTCAGTACAAAAAGATCACATGAGTGATCAGGTGCTCTGCTGGGTGCCTCGAGGGATCAAGGCACCCAGCAGAGTAAAAAAAGTGAAAAAAAGTAAAATAAAAAAAAAAAATGAAAATAAAAAAAGAAAACTGACAGCCAAGATGGCGCTGCCCTTCTAAGGGCAGGGTCATCTTGGGGCTGAGTGGGATGTTCCTAGCCTGCCTCATCAGAGAGGCAGGCTAGCAACATCCAATCAGAAGTAAAAAAAAATCAAAATAAAATTTCTAATTTGTCAGGTCAGGTCAATATTTTGTAAATATTGGCTCTGACCTCTGTGATTCTCCCTCCCTCTCCTCACTTGTGTTTTGGTGAGCGAGAGAGAGAGATCAGATTTGACAGGTTAGAGATTTTAGTGAGATTAGAAAAATTGAGGCAGATTTAGAGAGATTTTAGTGAGATTAGAAAAATTGAGGCAGATTTAGAGAGATTTTAGGGAGATTTAGAAGAATTGAGGCAGGTTTAGAGTGATTTAGAGAGATTTAGGTGTTTATTTGTATTTTCTTGTGAAACCCAACGGTTCTTCTAAGAACCAACAATCCGCTTATTATATATAATAATTATAAAATTTTATAATCTATTATATATAATGTCTGAGAGGGTGTACAGCGCCGAGGAGGCATATGCCATCCTGGCATCAGAATCTGAGGCATCTGCGTCAGACTCTGACCCTGATTTTGACCCCGCCAACTGCTCAGAGACGTCGCTAGATACATCATCTACGCTGGCTGATGTATCTAGTGATGTTTCTGATGCAGATCCTGGGTCACCACCTGCCAGCAGGAGACGCACAGCTCCAGCTGAGGAGTGGGTAGTGCCTCATCGCCAGAGGCCAGATATCCCTCCTTTCACGGCAAATCCTGGCATCAATATTGATGTTGCAGGATTTACCGCCACACAGTTTTTGCAGGTGTTTATGGGGGATGATTTGTTGGGCCACATCGTGGCCCAATCAAATCTGTATGCCCATCAGCATTGTGCTGCGAAGCCAGACTCCTACTTGGCAAGGCAGCAATGGACCCCGCTAGATGTGCCAGAATTTCTGAAATTCTGGGCACTTACTATGCTGATGGGCATCATAAAGAAGCCCTCAATTCGCTCCTACTGGAGCAGTAGCCCCATCTGCTCTACCCCCATTTACCCCCAATCAATGTCACGTAGAAGGTATGAAAACATTTTGCGTTTCATGCACTTCAGTGACAACAGCCTGTGCCCTCCTAGAGAGCATCCCCATTTTGACAGGCTGTATAAAATCCGTCCCCTGATTACCCACTTCACCGCCAGGTTTGCAGAGGCTTATACACCTGGAAGGAATATCTGCGTGGATGAATCCCTAATGAAATACAAGGGAAGGCTGGGATTCAAGCAGTATATTCCTTCCAAACGCTCCAGGTATGGAGTGAAGGTGTATAAGCTCTGTGACAGCGAGAGTGGGTATACTCAGGCCTTCCGGGTGTACGAGGGAAAGGATAGTAGCCTTGACCCTCCAGGTTGCCCAGAACACATGGGAACCAGTGGCAAGATTGTGTGGGACCTACTTTTTTCCCTGATGAACAAAGGGTACCACTTGTATGTTGATAATTTTTATACAAGTGTCCCTTTGTTCAAGCTGCTGTATTGTTTTGATACAGCAGCATGCGGTACTGTTCGCAAGAACCGCGTAGGTTTCCCAGCACAGCTTGTCCGCACCCGGCTAAAAAGGCGGGAGACCTCAGCTCTGCGCCAAGAGGAGCTGTTGGCGGTCAAGTACAGAGACAAGAAGGATGTATACCTTCTATCCACCATCCACACTGAGAGGTCTGTGGAGGTCTCTGTACGTGGCAGAGCTGAGCGCATCAGGAAGCCAGTGTGCATCAAAGCCTATAACCGGCATATGGGTGGGGTTGATCTGGCAGATCAGCTGCTCCAGCCCTACCAGATTATGCGGAAGTCAAGGGCCTGGTACAAAAAGGTTGCAATTTACCTGATGCAAATTGCAACCTGTCACGGGATGGCCCAGCACCCTCAGCCAGGGGCGGCGCGCAGTGACAGTGGTGACATGGACACTTGGGTGTGGTGGCACGCACCCCGTTTTACCAGTATTTTTATTTAGAGTTGATTATTGTGTGGTGTAATAAAGTGTTCCCCGTTGGTTATGGTGTAATGTATTTTTCCCTTTGTTTGCCTTGCTCGCCGCCATTTTCCGATTCTTGTGGCGCAGTTGGAATTTCGATTCGGAAAATGGCCGATCCGAACCATCCGGTTCGGATCGCAAAATGGCCGATTCGGACCATCCGGTCCGAATTGGCGACTCCCTGAAGGCTAAGGGCCAATGGGTCCTGGGAGGGCGGGCAAGGAGTCCCATTGTATTCTAATTATTGTGAGAAGTAATAAAAGTGTGTAATGTAAACAATAAAGGCAGTTCCTGCAGTACATTCAGCTGTGTCTGGTGCGGCTTGATTCTCCGCCGTATTTCGGATCTGAGTGTCCCCCGCGGCCTCAGAATACGGTGCCCATCCGATCCGAATCGAGCGCCGCTGACCCTGCATCGAGCATCAGGGCAGCGGCGCTACATCCGAAGATTCGATCGGGGAAATTCAGAGATCCGAACCGAAGGGCGCGGCCGCGTACCGCGCTTCGGTATTGCGAGGGATTGCGGTGCGATCCGAATCCCTCGCCCATCCCGGCAGATCCGAAGATTCCTTCAGCCCTGGTCCGATCCGAAAAGTCGTTCACCGAGATCCGAAAAGTTACCCGCACCGCGATCGGAAACGTTTCCCGCAAGATCCGAAACGTTTCCCACATCGAACCGAAGATTCCTCCGCGGCTGGCAGATCCGATCTCCACGGACGTCCCACACCCGCAAGGTCAGTGAACCAGCTGCTCGGGACGCTGAGTGCCGTATGGCTCAGTGGTCGGGCTGGTTCTAGGCAGGGGTCCCCTCCACCGCCCGCTAACCCTTCCCCAGGGTCACGCCAGGCCGCACGAGACGCCGAGTGCGCGTCACTCGGTAGTCGGGCCAGCGGTAAGCGAAGGGGTCACGCAGATTGAGCACACCCGCAGGCGGAACAACATCCCATTCCGTCATACTGGTGGCAGCGGTGGGATCGCTCTCTGCAGGCCCCTAGGAGACCTACGCCATGGCGGTGTACAACCCCTACAACCGGGACACCCTGCGTGGGATGTTGGAGAACCGGGGAGGAACGCCGGGTAACAAGAAACGCAAGACGCTGATCAAGGAGCTGACCAGGATGGATCAGGACGAGGCGACGACGCCCGTCCCCAGCCCTGTCTACGCAGAGGTGGAGGAAGGCGCTGATCTCAGAGAGGGCGGCGCCGGATCGCCCTGCTTGGAGATGCCCCGACGACAGAGGACCGATGTGAGGTGATTCGGAAGTTCTACCGGGGAGTTGAGCTGGAGAAGGAACGCCAGCACCAGCTGCGGTTGGCAGAGCTCCGCGGAGCAGTAGCTGAGTACAATGACCCCGAACCCTACCCCGTGGAACCCTGGGTCGAGACTCACAGCTCGTCTGGAGCTTCACCCTGGGAATCCACCACCCCCAGTGACGACGCTTGCGGGACTCTCAGCTTGCCTGGAGCCTGTACTGAGGACATCACTCATCCCAGCGACCCTCGGATGGAGACTCACAGCCCGCCTGGAGCTGCATCTGAGGACGCCACCTTCCCCACTGAGGAGCGGTGCTCCTGCGCTGGCACCTACGCCGACGTGAAGGTCGTGCTGGCCAGAGAGCTGCAGGAGGGCCTGGAGCAGGACCAGGAGTCCACAGAGGAGCTGTGGTACGAGGCCCTGGACCATGAGCGGGACTGCCATGACGTGGACATTCCCTCCGACGCCGACGTCTACCGGGAGCAGTACGCTGTGCGAGCAGCGTTCCTGCAGGACCGGGCCCCAGAAGGGTGGGAGGACGAGCTCTGGAGTTTGGTGCAGGAGGAGGTCGCACTGGACGCCGCGTACCGCGCGCTCCGGTGGCTAACCGCCGCTCCGGCAGCACGGCCGTTGGGAGGCAGTTCCGTTGCAGGGCCTCGCTACGGAGGCACAGGACTGCTCTACGAGGGCATGGCCGCCGACCCCGATTTCGGAGAAGAGACCGAGGAACGAATGGAGGACATCCTGGAGCGGCGGGAATTGGAAATCCCGTCAGACAGCAGGGACTCAGTGTTTGAGGAGCTGGAGTCCCTGGCTGAGCGAGAGTGGGAGCTCGAGGTGGCTTATCGGAGACTGTTGGACGGCGTTCCGCAGTCAAGCCTGAGCTCCCCGTGGTGGGACGGGTCGGCGGAGGAAGTCGACAGTCCCCAGGTTTGGGACCTATGGGAAGCCGAGGCGGACTCATGGGTGCCCGTGGGGGGGTCGTCTGAGGAAGTTACCCCCCTCACCCCGCAAGAGGACAGGGTGGCCGAGGCCACGGGTCCAGCGGGGGAGGAGACGGATGGTTCCCCCGGGATGGGTTGTGCGCAACCGTCAATTGCCCCGGGGGGTGAAGTGACCATCCTTCCCCAAGGAGATCTCCAACCAGCGGAAGAGCTGGCTACGGGGCAGAGTGCTGCTGGCCTCTGCCCATTGCCCAAGGTCTGCCAGGAGGGGCAGACAGATGGTTCCCCCGGGATGGGTTGTGCGCAACCCTTGGTTGTCCCGGGGGGTGAAGCAACCATCCTTCCCCAAGGAGATCTCCAACCAGCGGAAGAGCTGGCTACGGGGCAGAGCGCCGCTGGCCTCTGCCCACTGCCCGAAGTCTGCCAGGAGGGGCAGACAGATGGTTCCCCCGGGATGGGTTGTGCGCAACCCTTGGTTGTCCCGGGGGGTGAAGCAGCCATCCTTCTCCAAGGAGATCTCTCGCCAGCAGAAGAGCTGGCTACGGGGCAGAGCGCCGCTGGCCTCTGCCCACTACTCAAAGTCTGCCCGGAGGAGCAGACGGATGGTTCCCCCGGGACGGGTTGCGCGCAACCATTGATCGCCCCGGGGGGTGAAGAAACCATCCTCCCGCAGGGAGATCCTCGCCCAGCTGATGAGCTGGCTACGGGGCAGAGCGCCGCTGGCCTCTGCCCATCCCTCTCAGTTTGCCTCGAGGGGCAGCGCGAGGATGACCCTGTACGACTGCCGCGGCAGCGGTTCAGTCCCCTCGTCGGCGGCCAGGGAGAGCAGCCGGGTTTGACCTCGTTTGTCCTCCCGGTTGCCGTGTCCGTACCTGGCCCTCCAGTGGAAGAGCTGGCAACGGGGCAGAGCGCCGCTGGCCTCTGCCCATTTCTGCAACCTTGGGGCTCGGGAGCCTTACCCCGCCACGGTCCTGTCCCACGGCTGACCTGGGCACCTGGGGCGTGTGCAGTTAGCACCCGGGTTCCCCAGGTGAGTGACAATCCTGGGGGGGGCACCGGAGGCCCTCCGGCCCAGAGGCATGTCCTCTCGCCCAGCCGGGGACACCCTCAGGACATGGGGTCCCGACCAGGCTGGCACGGCCGCAAGGCCAAATGGAGAGGCCTGGTGACCCGGCCTCCCCAGACTGACTACGGGCCTGGGAGCACCGACTTCCCCGGTATGACCCGGTGGGGTCAGACCAGGTGCGTCGAACTGGGGGAGGGGGAGGAGTGTCACGGGATGGCCCAGCACCCTCAGCCAGGGGCGGCGCGCAGTGACAGTGGTGACATGGACACTTGGGTGTGGTGGCACGCACCCCGTTTTACCAGTATTTTTATTTAGAGTTGATTATTGTGTGGTGTAATAAAGTGTTCCCCGTTGGTTATGGTGTAATGTATTTTTCCCTTTGTTTGCCTTGCTCGCCGCCATTTTCCGATTCTTGTGGCGCAGTTGGAATTTCGATTCGGAAAATGGCCGATCCGAACCATCCGGTTCGGATCGCAAAATGGCCGATTCGGACCATCCGGTCCGAATTGGCGACTCCCTGAAGGCTAAGGGCCAATGGGTCCTGGGAGGGCGGGCAAGGAGTCCCATTGTATTCTAATTATTGTGAGAAGTAATAAAAGTGTGTAATGTAAACAATAAAGGCAGTTCCTGCAGTACATTCAGCTGTGTGTCTGGTGCGGCTTGATTCTCCGCCGTATTTCGGATCTGAGTGTCCCCCGCGGCCTCAGAATACGGTGCCCATCCGATCCGAATCGAGCGCGCTGACCCTGCATCGAGCATCAGGGCAGCGGCGCTACATCCGAAGATTCGATCGGGGAAATTCAGAGATCCGAACCGAAGGGCGCGGCCGCGTACCGCGCTTCGGTATTGCGAGGGATTGCGGTGCGATCCGAATCCCTCGCCCATCCCGGCAGATCCGAAGATTCCTTCAGCCCTGGTCCGATCCGAAAAGTCGTTCACCGAGATCCGAAAAGTTACCCGCACCGCGATCGGAAACGTTTCCCGCAAGATCCGAAACGTTTCCCACATCGAACCGAAGATTCCTCCGCGGCTGGCAGATCCGATCTCCACGGACGTCCCACACCCGCAAGGTCAGTGAACCAGCTGCTCGGGACGCTGAGTGCCGTATGGCTCAGTGGTCGGGCTGGTTCTAGGCAGGGGTCCCCTCCACCGCCCGCTAACCCTTCCCCAGGGTCACGCCAGGCCGCACGAGACGCCGAGTGCGCGTCACTCGGTAGTCGGGCCAGCGGTAAGCGAAGGGGTCACGCAGATTGAGCACACCCGCAGGCGGAACAACATCCCATTCCGTCATACAACCCACAATGCCTTTTTGCTCTGCAAAAAGGCAAACCCCGGAGTGATGCTGTCCTTTTTACAGTTTCAGCTCCAGGTCATTTCGGGGCTTTTGTACCAGGATGCACCTGCTCCCCGGGCGGTGATGGGGGACAGAGTTGGGGCTACGCATTTTATTTATAAAATCCCCCCTACTGAGGGCAAACAGAAACCCCAAAAAAGGTGCAGGGTGTGTTTCAAGAGGGGGCAGAGGAGAGACACAATCTTTTACTGCCCAGAATGCCCTGGACAACCCGGTCTGTGTCTTGGGGACTGTTTCAAGCTATATCACACTGTGCGTGATCTGTGATTTTTTTTTTTCCTTTCTATTTTTTCTCACACTCCAGTTAGTTAGTTCAGTTTAGTTTTTTTTTTCTTTTACTGCACCAGACTTTTACATTTTATTCGTACCATTTTATGTTCTACAATTGGTGCTGTATTTTGCCAAAATCTTTGCACACCTATGCATGGGGGGCATGTGTGTACTCAGGAGACCTTGCAGAAAACAACCTGGAGAGTTTTCATGCAGTAACAAACAACCGTGTCTCCTAAATCACAGTCCAAATCTAATGTGGGCGTAAAAATCTGAAAATTGAAAAATTACACCACACACCTTCTCAAATGTTTTGGGCTAAAACCGTTGCATCCATGGCATCAAAGCACTCCATATGCAATACCTTAGGGTGTCAACATAACAAATATAAACAATTTTCTGGCAATAATTCAAACTGGGGTATGCGGTAGACCCAAAACCAAAGATAGGCCTAGTTGAAGAAATAATCTCAATTTCAACTCTAATGACAAAGTCATAAAAATTGTATTTGAACCTTCCCAAAATCCTGGCAAACCTATGCATGGGGGGCATGGGTGTACTCAGGAGATCTTGCAGAAAACAACCTGGAGAGTTTTCATGCAGTTAAAAAACAACAGTGTGTCTCCTAAATCACAGTCCAAAACTGATGTGGGTGTGAAAATGAAAAATGACCACCAAACAGTATCCAATTTGTTTGGAGCAAACGGTTGCATCCATAGCATAAAAACACTCCATTTACAATACTTTGGGGTGTTAGCTTACCAAATATATGCACGTTCATAAAACTGGGGTATGTAAAAAGGCCCCTAAAAAGAAGATAAGCAAAGAAGATACTGTATGTCAAATTAGAAAATTGACAAGCACATGTCAAAGATTGGCGTAGCCCCAAAAACAACAGAACAAATCTATATATAGGTGGTATCAATTTACTCAGAAGATGTTGCTGAACATATTTTGGGGTGTTTTTTGGCAGTAACCCATAACTGGATTTGACAATTCATGCCTAAAGTACAATGTGTGTGAAAAAATAACACAAAAAGTGACTACCTGAAAGTTTGACATAGAGCTAGTGCATGGAAAGTGTTAAAATACAACTCTTTGAAGCACCCTAGGGTGTGCCCTTTCTAAAAATATATGGTTTGATGGGGGTAAATTACTTTGGCCGGCTTCAAAAATGTCCCAAATAGGACATGGGTGCATGATGACGAAATGTGAAAATTCCAAGTTGGAAAACTGAAATGCGCACCCCCCAAATAAGGCCTATTAGCCCCCAAATGACCCGACATACCTATACATGGGTGGTATCAATTTACTCAGAAGATGTTGCTGAACATATTTTGGGGTGTTTTTTGCAGTAACCCATAACTGGATTTGACAATTCATGCCTAAAGTACAATGTGTGTGAAAAAATAACCCAAAAAGTGACTACCTGAAAGTTTGACATAGAGCTAGTGCATGGAAAGTGTTAAAATACAACTCTTTGAAGCACCCTAGGCTGTGCCCTTTCTAAAAACATATGCAGGGTTATCCAAAGAGATTCGAATTGCTTGAGAACGGTAACCGAACGCTGAAAATCAGCGTTCGGTTGCCTTTCCTGACCATTCGGCTATCCAGAGAGCAGGCAATTCGCCAAATCCTGTCGAATTGCCTGAACATACGGTGCCTGTTCGGTCCCTGTTCGAGGGCAGTGAAATCCCCATGAAAAAGCACTGCTTCGGCTATTCAGAGAACACAAACCAGCAGTGAAAGGTTCCCCTAATGCCCTGCCATTCGGTGGTTTAATTCGGCAAATTTATTCAGGAGAATCCCATAGACTTCAATGTTAAAAATATTCCCGTATTAATTCAATATCTAATAAACCAGTCATTATAAAATTCTGCAGCAAAAAGTCTCTTTATTTATAGATTTTTTAGGATACTTTAAGCATTTTTCTGAATTTTTTAAAAAAAAATTAAAAGTCCGATTTTTTTTTTTTTTTTTTTTTTCAGTTTGCTTATTTTTTTTGTAACAGCCCTCTTTATTATCATTCCCTGGACCTCCTGTGAAAATTTCAGACATTTTCGCTCAGTATTTCTTTGCAAACAGCGTTTCTTTTTCCCAGATTCATACAAATGGTTTTTCTAATTTATTCACTGCCTCCTCTACGTCACAGCTGCTTCGGCTCTGTGTGATTCGGCTCCTTTTCGGCTCCTGTTCGGCTTTTTCGAAGGTTAATCCAGATGTTTTTGCTTGTTTTCAGCGTGCATTCGGTTAGTTTTCGTCAGGTTTGCGGCAGCTTTTCCCTGCAATTCGGGGACCCTGTGCTGTTTGCTGAATACACCGCAGGGTCACCGAAATGCAATCGGCAAAAGGAACCGAATTGAAGAGAACGAAAAGTCACCGAACGTGCGGTGACTTTTCGAATCTCTTTGGATAACCCTGATGGTTTGATGGGGGTAAATTACTTTGGCCGGCTTCAAAAATGTCCCAAATAGGACATGGGTGCATGATGACGAAATGTGAAAATTCCAAGTTGGAAAACTGAAATGCGCACCCCCCAAATAAGGCCTATTAGCCCCCAAATGACCGACATACCTATACATGGGTGGTATCAATTTACTCAGAAGATGTTGCTGAACATATTTTGGGGTTTTTTTTGGCAGTAACCCATAACTGGATTTGACAATTCATGCCTAAAGTACAATGTGTGTGAAAAATAACCCAAAAAGTGACTACCTGAAAGTTTGACATAGAGCTAGTGCATGGAAAGTGTTAAAATACAACTCATGGAAGCACCCTAGGCTGTGCCCTTTCTAAAAACATATGGTTTGATGGGGGTAAATTACTTTGGCCGGCTTAAAAAATGTCCCAAATAGGACATGGGTGCATGATGACGAAATGTGAAAATTCCAAGTTGGAAAACTGAAATGCGCACCCCCCAAATAAGGCCTATTAGCCCCCAAATGACCCGACATACCTATACATGGGTGGTATCAATTTACTCAGAAGATGTTGCTGAACATATTTTGGGGTGTTTTTTGGCAGTAACCCATAACTGGATTTGACAATTCATGCCTAAAGTACAATGTGTGTGAAAAAATAACCCAAAAAGTGACTACCTGAAAGTTTGACATAGAGCTAGTGCATGGAAAGTGTTAAAATACAACTCATGGAAGCACCCTAGGCTGTGCCCTTTCTAAAAACATATGGTTTGATGGGGGTAAATTACTTTGGCCGGCTTAAAAAATGTCCCAAATAGGACATGGGTGCATGATGACGAAATGTGAAAATTCCAAGTTGGAAAACTGAAATGCGCACCCCCCAAATAAGGCCTATTAGCCCCCAAATGACCCGACATACCTATACATGGGTGGTATCAATTTACTCAGAAGATGTTGCTGAACATATTTTGGGGTGTTTTTTGGCAGTAACCCATAACTGGATTTGACAATTCATGCCTAAAGTACAATGTGTGTGAAAAAATAACCCAAAAAGTGACTACCTGAAAGTTTGACATAGAGCTAGTGCATGGAAAGTGTTAAAATACAACTCTTTGAAGCACCCTAGGCTGTGCCCTTTCTAAAAACATATGGTTTGATGGGGGTAAATTACTTTGGCCGGCTTCAAAAATGTCCCAAATAGGACATGGGTGCATGATGACGAAATGTGAAAATTCCAAGTTGGAAAACTGAAATGCGCACCCCCCAAATAAGGCCTATTAGCCCCCAAATGACCCGACATACCTATACATGGGTGGTATCAATTTACTCAGAAGATGTTGCTGAACATATTTTGGGGTGTTTTTTGGCAGTACCCATAACTGGATTTGACAATTCATGCCTAAAGTACAATGTGTGTGAAAAAATAACCCAAAAAGTGACTACCTGAAAGTTTGACATAGAGCTAGTGCATGGAAAGTGTTAAAATACAACTCTTTGAAGCACCCTAGGGTGTGCCCTTTCTAAAAATATATGGTTTGATGGGGGTAAATTACTTTGGCCGGCTTCAAAAATGTCCCAAATAGGACATGGGTGCATGATGACGAAATGTGAAAATTCCAAGTTGGAAAACTGAAATGCGCACCCCCCAAATAAGGCCTATTAGCCCCCAAATGACCCGACATACCTATACATGGGTGGTATCAATTTACTCAGAAGATGTTGCTGAACATATTTTGGGGTGTTTTTTGGCAGTAACCCATAACTGGATTTGACAATTCATGCCTAAAGTACAATGTGTGTGAAAAAATAACCCAAAAAGTGACTACCTGAAAGTTTGACATAGAGCTAGTGCATGGAAAGTGTTAAAATACAACTCTTTGAAGCACCCTAGGCTGTGCCCTTTCTAAAAATATATGGTTTGATGGGGGTAAATTACTTTGGCCGGCTTCAAAAATGTCCCAAATAGGACATGGGTGCATGATGACGAAATGTGAAAATTCCAAGTTGGAAAACTGAAATGCGCACCCCCCAAATAAGGCCTATTAGCCCCAAATGACCCGACATACCTATACATGGGTGGTATCAATTTACTCAGAAGATGTTGCTGAACATATTTTGGGGTGTTTTTTGGCAGTAACCCATAACTGGATTTGACAATTCATGCCTAAAGTACAATGTGTGTGAAAAAATAACCCAAAAAGTGACTACCTGAAAGTTTGACATAGAGCTAGTGCATGGAAAGTGTTAAAATACAACTCTTTGAAGCACCCTAGGGTGTGCCCTTTCTAAAAATATATGGTTTGATGGGGGTAAATTACTTTGGCCGGCTTCAAAAATGTCCCAAATAGGACATGGGTGCATGATGACGAAATGTGAAAATTCCAAGTTGGAAAACTGAAATGCGCACCCCCCAAATAAGGCCTATTAGCCCCCAAATGACCCGACATACCTATACATGGGTGGTATCAATTTACTCAGAAGATGTTGCTGAACATATTTTGGGGTGTTTTTTGGCAGTAACCCATAACTGGATTTGACAATTCATGCCTAAAGTACAATGTGTGTGAAAAAATAACCCAAAGAGTGGCTACCTGAAAGTTTGACATAGAGCTAGTGCATGGAAAGTGTTAAAATACAACTCTTTGAAGCACCCTAGGGTGTGCCCTTTCTAAAAATATATGGTTTGTTGGGGTAAATTACTTTGCCGGCTTCAAAAATGTCCCAAATAGGACATGGGTGCATGATGACGAAATGTGAAAATTCCAAGTTGGAAAACTGAAATGCGCACCCCCCAAATAAGGCCTATTAGCCCCCAAATGACCCGACATACCTATACATGGGTGGTATCAATTTACTCAGAAGATGTTGCTGAACATATTTTGGGGTGTTTTTTGGCAGTAACCCATAACTGGATTTGACAATTCATGCCTAAAGTACAATGTGTGTGAAAAAATAACCCAAAAAGTGACTACCTGAAAGTTTGACATAGAGCTAGTGCATGGAAAGTGTTAAAATACAACTCTTTGAAGCACCCCAGGGTGTGCCCTTTCTAAAAATATATGGTTTGATGGGGGTAAATTACTTTAGCCGGCTTCAAAAATGTCCCAAATAGGACATGGGTGCATGATGACGAAATGTGAAAATTCCAAGTTGGAAAACTGAAATGCGCACCCCCCAAATAAGGCCTTTTAGCCCCAAATGACCCGACATACCTATACTTGGGTGGTATCAATTTACTCAGAAGATGTTGCTGAACATATTTTGGGGTGCTTTTTGGCAGTAAACCTTAAAGTTCACAGTACATGTATTCTTAAATTGCGTTCAAAAAAAAAAATCACCAAATTTTTTTTTTTCTCAAACTTTGGCATAGATTGGTGGTAAAATGGTTTGCATGGAAAGAGTCAAAATACCCCAAGTTTAATACCTTGATTTGTGTACTTTAAAAAAATATGTATATGTGGAGGGTTATTCTGGAATTAGTGACAGATATCAGTGTTACAATGTCACTATCACTAGTTTTGAAAATAAACTCTTTGGAAATGGCAAAGTGCTACTTGCACTTATTGTTGCATAAAATAAGGAAAAAAGCGAGGAATATGTAAACATTGGGTATTGCTAAACTCAGTACTAAATTTAGAAACTACTAAGGAATTAATTTTTTTTGACGGTTGTTGATACATAAGAAATTTTGGGGGTCAAAGTTCGAAAAAGTGGTGTTTTTTCAATTTTTGTGTCATATTTCACAATATTTTTTATAGTAAATTATATGAAATGATGAAAAAAATGATATCTTTATAAAGTCCATTTAGTGACGAGAAAAACAGTGTAAAATATGTGTGGGTTGAATAAACGAGTAAGAGGAAAATTTGACGTAAACACTAAGAGCGCAGAAACGGAAAAACAGCAGCGGTCACGAACGGACGGATTCGTGTAAAACCGCCCGGTCACTAAGGGGTTAATGATGAGGAAAGAAAAAGTTTCATACCATTTATACCAGTGACGTCTTGAAAGATTTGATTTTGTTTAACCATCGTATACTAGGCCATGTGGGTACAGAAAATTGCTTACTGTCTTGCAGAATAAGTTCTATTATCCCAACATAAAAGAATGGTGTACTAAAGCAGTACAGGAGTATCTCATATGTGCACAATTTAATCCTAGACCGAAAGGACAAAGGCCTAAATTGAAGAGAGTACCCTGGACAAATGGACCATGGGACTCTATTCAAATTGATTTCATTGGACCACTGCCGGTGGCCCAAGGAGGTTTAAAGTATGGTTTAGTCATTGTTGACGTATTTTCCAAATGGGTAGAGTGCATTGGACTTAAAAACTGAACAGCTTTGACCACAGCCAGGGCATTATGGAAAAATGTATTCTCTAAATGTGGTTTTGCTAGGGTCATTGAATCAGACAATGGTCTGCATTTCATTGGAGAAGTGCTAAAAGAGATGTGTAGATTGTTGGGGATCCAACAAAGATTCCATGTGACTTATCATCCGGAGTCCTCCGGAATTGTAGAAAGAATGAACCGTACCTTGAAATCTAGATTGAAAAAAATGCTAGAAGATAAAGGAAATTGTTGGGTAACTCATTTACCAGGAGTTTTAATGTCAATACGTGCTACTCCAAATTCTAAAACTCGAGTGTCACCTCATGAGTTAATGACAGGTAGAGCCATGCCAATAATTTTCCCCAATGAACCATTGGGTACCCTCAAACTTGCTGCAGAACATGCCCAGTGGTTGAAGGTACTACAGGAACAATTGCAAACAAACCTAAAATTCACAGCATCAAATATGGCTCCCTCAGAAAAACAATGGATTAAAGATGTAACACAGGTAAATTATGCATAAAAATTCCAACCAGGTAAAAAGGTGATGATAAAATCATTCAGAAACCCAAGCCCTTGGCATGCAGGGTGGAAGGGTCCCAAAGAAATTGGGACAAACTGTATTACAAATTCAAAGAGCAAAAAATTGGTAGAAAAAGCAATAAATCTATTCTTGTACATATTGATCAATGCAAACTTAGTCATGCGTAAGAACAGTAAACTGCTATCCGTTCTTTATTTCAGATTCTATATTGTCTTTTCATGGACAGGTATAATACCTTTGCATGGTATTAAAAAGGACAACATTTTTGAACTTTCAAAGGACACTATGGACAAAGAGACTGTCAAGAACTTTGTGGACTCCAACGATAAGCTCGAGGATGACCTTATCTGATTCACTAAAGCAAATCGCGTCAGGTTTATGGTATTTGTTAAATGGATGCAATTGTATAGGATTGTAACAATGTCACTGTTATTAATTATCTCAGGTACAATAAGTGTGCAAGGAACAGAGACACCTAACTGTAGTAGAAATACTTTTGCTGAATGCACAGCCTTCCCATTTGATTGTAGATGGATGTAGTGATTGTGGATGAATTGTGTCATTAATCATCATATTTAATTATATATTGAGTGTTATGCCAAAGAGGGAACACTAGGGGCAGTATGAGGCTTGTTGCCCTGTGTAGAGAGCTGACATGAATAAACCAGCCTACTCTAGAGTGGTTACCTCATATGGTGACTCACACTGGGATAAAGGTGTATACATTGTTGGTGGGAGGGATGCCACTCTAGTGGGGGGAGACAAGACTGTAGCCCAACCTTGTTTTGATTCAAACAGGAGTTCCAGGAAGGGAACAGTCTCTTTGTGATTTGGCTTGGACGTGAGAGCACATGGCTTGCCATGTGCTGTATTTTCCTGGATTTGGTAAATGAATGTTGCTCTCGTTGATCTCTTTGTATTATCACTTTACCTATGCTGAGTATTTGTGTTATTGCAGTGTCCAGGGTTTAGTTTAATAATGTTTTAATGTTTTTCTCTTTCTGTTTATCCTATTTATTTTTAAGAGGAATGTATTGATTTTAACACATCAGATGGAAGAATTGAATTGATTATTAATATTACCCAGACTCAAACATATGTATACCAAAATAACACTGATAATAGATGTGTAGTACCCACAGGTATCGAGAACACTCTTACTATTGCTATGTTTAATAAGAGGAATGTTATCGAAGAGAAAATATGGTGTCATCTTTATCTACATCCCACATATAAATCCTTATACTAATACACGTGTAAAGGTAATAGAACATAAAAATAGGTTATGGAGCTGATTTCTATAAACAATTACAAAATAATGACGCCTTAAAGCAAGTAATAGACAGATCAGCAACGGGATTACACAATACTTAGTCCAAATACACTTAGTGGAAGGTATGATAAGCAACATAAAGCATGAATATATCGAAGAAGGAAAAACATGGTGGTACAGATGGTTTGGGGGACAAAACGTAGGAATAATTGGAGGGATAACATATTTCATAACTCACCTTTGATAATTTTGTCACTTGTGATCCTTATCCTAATGTTCCTCATATGCTTTGTGTATACTAGAGTGACACGTATACAGTCTCAAATGATTGATATTGAGTAAGTGTCCTTGGACAAGACACCTAACGGTACATACTCGCCTCCCAGGACATACTTGAAAATGAGAGAAATCTCAATGTATCCTTCCTGGTAAAATACTTTCTCAAAAAAAATAAAAAATACAGATGTAAATACCTGACAAACAAATTGAAACACTATCAAGAAAATTTGTGATACTTATGAAAAATTTGTATCAAAAGGAGGGCATGAAAAATATTATATTCAATTTGTTATATATGTAGATACAATGAAAGGAGCTAACCAAAATTAATTACTGACTAGTTACTTTTGTTGATAGAGTTTGAAGTACTCTTACAGATGGTTACAGGAGACAAATGGGGCAGTTAGAAACTCACGTTCCAATAGACTTTTCTAGGCTCACAAAGACTGGGCAACTTTAACCTGGTCTTTTAGATAGTTGGGGCAGGTAATTGGAGCTTCTCAACATCCCTGAACACAGATGGCATCTATCAGTGAAACAGAGGATGTCACACACGTGTTAATTATCAGCCAATTATCATTTTCATGAGAGAGACAAAGGAGCTTCTTCCAACTCAGACTCAAAGCACCACACCACAGCTGAGGAAGTCGCCTAGTGCGACGAAACGCGTCCTGGGTACCTGTTTTTATCCATTTGTTTTACATGGTTTTATTTTACTAAATTTTCTTTCGAAAAGAAGATCCAGCCTGTGTCTTTTTGGTGGTTTGTGGATTTGCCCGAGGCTGAAAAAATCCATATGCGCAAACCTTAGAGCTATTGAAGCTCCAACAACTGTAAGTGAAAAATTGGCTGAAAAGCATATATACACTTATATTTTCATTCTGGACAAGGAGAGTTGCGCTGTCTTTTCTTGTCTTATATGGTTCCTTGATATGTTAAGGGAAACAGCCGTGCAAGGTGTGAGTCACCTGTGAACAATATAGAAGAAAAAACAACCCAGCCGTGCAGTTCCACTTAGAGCCAGTGCTAGGCTCTATGTTTGTGAGTGAAACATCATTCATTGCATTTTATTTATAGTATATATTTGATATACAGTGGCAAGAAAAAGTATGTGAACCCTTTGGATTACGTGGAGTTTTGCATGAATTGGTCATAAAATGTGCTCTGATCTTCATCTAAGTCGCAACAATTTGAAAAACACAGTCTGCTTAAAATAATACAACACAAACATTATATGTTTTCATGTTTTTATTGAACAGAACATGTAAACATTCACAGTGCAGGGTGGAAAAAGTATGTGAACCTTTGGACTTAATAACTGGTTGACCCTCCTTTGGCAGCAATAACGTCAACCAAACATTTCCTGTAGTTGCAGATCAGACCTGCACAACGATCTGGAGTAATTTTGGACCACTCCTCTTCACAATACTGTTTCAGTGTAGCAATATTCTTGAGATGTCTGGTGTGAATCGCTTTCTTAAGGTCATGCCACGGCATTTCAATCGGGTTGAGGTCAGGACTCTGGGCCACTCCAGAAGGCGTATTTAGTTTTGTTGAAGCCATTCTTTTGTTGAATTATTTGTATGCTTTGGGTCATTGTCCTGTTGCATCACCCATCCTCTGCAGAGCTTCAGTTGGCGGACAGATGGTCTTACGTTTTCCTGCAAAATGTCTTGATAAACTCTGGAATTTATTTTTCCATCAATGACAACAATCCGTCCAGGCCCTGAGGCAGCAAACCAGCCCCAAACCATGATGCTCCCTCCGCCATGTTTTACAGTGGGGATGAGGTTTTGATGTTGGTGTGCTGTGCCTTTTTTTCTCCACACCTAGTGTTGTGGGTTTTTTCCAAACAACTCAATTTTGGTTTCATCTGTACACAGAATATTTTGCCATTAGTGCTGTGGAACATCCAGGTGCTCTTTTGCAAACTTCAAATGTGCTGCAATATTCTTTTTGGACAGCAATGGCTTCCTCCGTGGTGTCCTAACATGTACTCCATTCTTGTTTAATGTTTTCCTTATTGTAGATGTGTCAACAAAAATGTTAGCATGTGCCAGAGATTTCTGTAAGTCTTTAGCTGACACTCTAGGATTCTTCTTTACCTCATTAAGCATTCTGCACTGTGCTCTTGCAGTCATCTTTACAGGATGACCACGCCTAGGGAAAGTAGCAGCAGTGCTGAACTTTCTCCATTTGTAGACAGTCTGTCTTACCGTGGACACATGAACACCAAGGCTTTTGGAGATACTTTTGTAACCCTTTCCAGCTTTATGCAAGGCAACAATTCTTGATCGTAGGTCTTCTGAGAGCTCTTTTCTGCGAGGCATGGTTCACATCAGGGGGTGCTTCTTGGAACCAGTAAACCCAAAACTGGTGTGTGTTTTTAAAGGGCAGGACAGCTTTCAGCAACACATCCAATAATATCACACTGATTGGACTCAAGGTTGGCTGACTCCTGGCTCCAATTAGCTCTTGGAGAAGTCATTACGCTAGGGGTTCACATACTTTTTCCACCCTGCACTGTGAATGTTTACATGTTATGTTCAATAAACACATGAAAACATATAATGTTTGTGTTGTATTATTTTAAGCAGACTGTGTTTTTCAAATTGTTGTGATTTAGATGAAGATCAGAGCACATTTTATGACCAATTCATGCAAAACGCCACGTAATCCCAAAGGGTTCACATACTTTTTCTTGCCACTGTACTCCACCATTGTGTATTTTTATATTTTGTTTTATGTACCAAAATATGGTCTGCTGATCTACGAGAGACACCAAGATCCTGATAGCAATTTTTATTGCGCTGATCAAGATACGTATATGTTTTTTTCCCCCATTCACCTGGTATAGGGAAGACCACTGTGTTTGATCAAGCTTTTGGGAGATTGGTGGTGGACGTGATTTGTGGCGCTGACCTACTTGTTTTATAATTTAGCAGTGAACCACAGGATGTCACACACATGTGTTAATTATCAGCCTTTTCATGAGAGAGACAAAAGAGCTTCTTCCGGCTCAGACTCAAAGCACCATATTTCTTTCTATAGGATATTGTATATCACGTGTGGTCCCTAATACCAATAGTTTTAACTTTATGATAATAAGCAGGAAGAAGGCGTGTATGATATAAAAGAAAAAGTAACTGTCTTTTAGCCACCAATTCCAATTCCTTAAGAAGAAGTTGAAAGCTCCAGCAACACCTAACGCATTACCTCTGAAGACTGAGTTTTGAGCTTTGCAGCGATCATCAAAGAACTTTATATCTTGCCACAAGAATTGCTGCTCTGAATTGGTCCTGTAACTTTTATTTTTATTCTACATAAAGACTGCTAAGAATCGAAGTGTCGTTGTATAAATAAATATACAGCTTTCTACAAAAACAAGTCGTTTGTATTCTTCTGTATCCTGCCGTGAAAAGTATACATCAATATCTTTGGAAGAGACACAGAAACGGGCATTCTTTCAAGGTGGAGTTTGACCAGGCGCGTTCATCTGGATCCTCGGCCCTACGCCCACCTCTCCGGCCCCCCCATCCAGACCGAGACCATCACCCAGTTACAGGTACTTATACAGCGCCAACAGATTCCGTAGTGCTTTACAATGGGGTAAGCACAAACGTGAGACATAATAAAGAAAGATACATTAGGTGCAGACGGCCCGGCCCGTGGGATAATTGTCCTGCTAAAACAGCACTTGAAACAAGTGCTCAGCCAGACACCCCTTGAGCTTACAATCTAAGGGACAGAAGTAATTGAAGAGGGAGCAGGGGGGGTTGGAGCTTATGGCCAGAAATAATATTTCAAGGGAAGGGCTAGAACCTTGGGCTAGTAAGGGTGATTGGCCAAGTGGAAGCAGCTGGATGGAAGCTACAAGTTTTAGACCAGGACTGGGTGGGACAGCAGATTCCAAATGCTGGCACTGTGGCTGAGGGTGTTGGTAGATGGATGCTTAGCTGTCCACATAGGAGGAGACATGGTTTATCCAGCCAGATGGTGTATGGTGACTTCCAGATGCCACAACTGGACAATGACCGAACCACAGTCTAGCCGATGCAACCGGAGGCGGCAACAAGCAGATTACAACGCCACGATCTGAAGGATAATGTGGGCCAGACCGATCAATAACATACTAATCAATAATGAAGAATAATACATGTGTAATGAGAATATGAATAGTCAAATCTGGCTAAGTATGAGTTAAAGTTTCTCACGACCCTCTCTGTAAAACACATTTATTTATAAAGTATTTGCCCAGGAAGGATACATTGAGATTTCTCTCGTTTCCCAGGAAGGATACATTGAGATTTCTCTGGTTTTCCAAGAAGGATACATTGAGATTTATCTGGTTGTCCAGGAAGGATACATTGAGATTTCTCTGGTTTTCAGTGTTTTCTGGGTTCAAGAACATTGAATTGTTACAGTCATTACAGAAATACAAAGTAATAAATGCAAGATATAAAAACAAAACACAAATATACAGATTAACCCAGAAAATAAATATGTAGGAAATATAGTCACTGTGTTACATGTTTACAGGCACATTCTGTATATAGTCACTGTTACATGTTTACAGGTCCATTCTGTATATAGTCACTATGTTACATGTTTACAGGTCCATTCTGTATATAGTCACCGTGCTACATGTTTACAGGCGCATTCTGTATATAGTCACTGTGTTACATGTTTACAGGTGCATTCTGTATATAGTCACTGTGTTACATGTTTACAGGTGCATTCTGTATATAGTCACTGTGTTACATGTTTACAGGTGCATTCTGTATATAGTCACTGTGTTACATGTTTACAGGTGCATTCTGTATATAGTCACTGTGTTACATGTTTACAGATGCATTCTGTATATAGTCACTATGTTACATGTTTACAGGTCCATTCTGTATATAGTCACTGTTACATGTTTACAGGTCCATTCTGTATATAGTCACTATGTTACATGTTTACAGGTCCATTCTGTATATAGTCACCGTGCTACATGTTTACAGGCACATTCTGTATATAGTCACTGTGTTACATGTTTACAGGTGCATTCTGTATATAGTCACTGTGTTACATGTTTACAGGTGCATTCTGTATATAGTCACTATGTTACATGTTTACAGGTCCATTCTGTATATAGTCACCGTGCTACATGTTTACAGGTGCATTCTGTATATAGTCACTATGTTACATGTTTACAGGTCCATTCTGTATATAGTCACCGTGCTACATGTTTACAGGTGCATTCTGTATATAGTCACTGTGTTACATGTTTACAGGTGCATTCTGTATATAGTCACTGTGTTACATGTTTACAGGTGCATTCTGTATATAGTCACTGTGTTACATGTTTACAGGTGCATTCTGTATATAGTCACTATGTTACATGTTTACAGGTCCATTCTGTATATAGTCACCGTGCTACATGTTTACAGGCGCATTCTGTATATAGTCACTGTGTTACATGTTTACAGGCGCATTCTGTATATAGTCACTGTGTTACATGTTTACAGGCGCATTCTGTATATAGTCAGTATGTTAAATGTTTACAGGTGCATTCTGTATATAGTCACTGTTACATGTTTACAGGTGCATTCTGTATATAGTCACCGTGCTACATGTTTACAGGTGCATTCTGTATATAGTCACTGTGTTACATGTGTATCGCTGGTTTTAAATCCCCTGCCGTTGTAGTACTTGTTTTTGGCCACCGGAGGGAGACAAGTGCGATGTGAGACACTGAACATTGGGACTACATTTCCCGGCATGCTTTGGGAGCGGACACAGGAAGTGGGTGGGACACAGACGCTGAGATTCTGAGCCTCGTGGAGAGAGCTGGCAGAGCGCGCCAGGGAGTGAGAGGAGCAAGACGCAGTGCAGGAGAACGTGATAGTGACAGGGCCGGAGCGCAGGTGCGGCCTGACAAAGCTAAAGACCGGGTTATTCCGCCTTATAAGAGGAAGACCCAGTGATTCACCAGAATAACCCACGCTGATACCAAGTGAGCTGGAGGACCCCGAGTTAGGAGCACCGCAGATCGATCTGACAGGGAGTGCAGGCGGTGAGCTGGACATCTTGCGGCAGCTACAGAAAAGCAAGACAGCGGATCTGGTGGCCCAGAAAATCCCAGTCAAATTCGAGCGGAGAGATGTCCTGGGTCGAGCGGAGCACCAAGTATCTGGCGGATGGGTGAGAGGCCTTCCAGGCCATTGTGAAAATAGAAAGCACGCTGCTGTTTGTTTCAAAACCCACAGGGCCCCAACGTGACTAGTCGAAGATACCTCCTAAATGATTCACTGGCCAGTTGAATGTTGTGCCCGGGTACCAATACACGCACACACATACATTCCTTGGGACATAACCTGTACGAGACTCACACTCCAACCACTAAGAGGTTAAAAATACTTTTTTCCTCTTTTCCGCTGCGCGTTTCTTGCATTACGAAGTGCTGTATTTTTCCTTTTCCGCTGCGTGTTTCTTGTATTACGAAGTACTGTAAAAATATATACAAATACCGTGTTACTCATTATATGCCCGTTTATTCAGTAAACTAGATAATTTATAAAATCCACGACGGTGCTGGAGTATATTTATTCCCTAGTGTGGGGAGACTGACCCGAGGTTCAAATTCAGCGGCTCCTCCGGGAGTGAGCGCTACACATGTTTACAGGCGCATTCTGTATATAGTCACTATCAGGGTTATTCAAAGAGAATCGAAAGGTCACTGCACGTTCAGTGACTTTTTGTTCTCATCAATTCAGTGCGATTTGGCGATCCCATTTCGGCGACCCTGCGGTGTATTCAGCAAACACCACAGGGCTGTCGTAATGCAAGGAAAAGCTGCCGCAAATCCGGCGAACACTCACCGCAAAACCCAGTGAACGCAAACCGAAACCCGCAAAAACATCTGGATTAACCACGCCCGAGAAACCCAAGCAGGAGCCGATCACAGCGCAGAGGAGCCGCCGGAAAAAAACCAACACTGCAGACGAATGCAGTAAAAAAAACAAACAAAAAACCGTACGCTTGAATGTTTGAAAAGTGAAACGCTGTTTGCAAAGAAACTACTGAGCCAAAATGTCTGAAATTTAGATATAAAATCCAATGAATGATAATAAAAATGGCTGTTACAGAAAAATGAAAAACGATTTAAAAAAAATAAATAATTTCCCAAACAAATCCCAAAAGATGCCTATAAGATCCTAAAATAAAATCTATAAATAAAGAGACTTTTTGCTGCAGAATTTTATAATAAACGGTTTATTAGATATTGGATTAAAACGGGAATATTTTTAAAATTGAAGCCTATGGGATGCACCTGAATAAACCTGCCGAATTAAACCACCGAATGACAGGGCAATTCGGCAGGTTTTCAATGCTGGTTTGTGTTCTCTGGATAGACGAAGTGTAGCGCTCACTCCCGGAGGAGCCGCTGAAAATGAACCACGGGTCAGTCTCCCCGCACTAGGGAATAAATATACTCCAACACGCTGTAAGTTTTACAAATTAAAAGGTTTACTAAAAGGTTTGCAGTTCTTGAGACACGGTATATACAGGAAGATTTACAGTACTTTCGTAACACGATAAACGCGTAGCGGTAAAAGAAACGAAAACACGAGGGCTTCGTATTTTCGGAAAAACCCCGACCGAGCAGAAAATTAAAAGATACGAAATTCGAGGAAAAACCGCGTAGCGGGACACAATAAAATACACAGTTCTCGTATCACGGTAAACGCGCAGCGGGACAAAAAAAAGGAAAATTGTTCAGAATGTAACTTTAACTTTGCCCCCTTGTATGGATAGGAAAAGGAAACTGAGTCCTGCACAGGTTAAGTCCCAGAACGTGAAGTGGTATGTGTTTGTGTGTGTAGGGTACCCGGGTACTTTTCAACTGGCCAGTGAGTTTACTTTATCGATGTCTTCGACTAGTCAGTTGGGGCCCTGTGGGTTTTAGAAAGAAAACAGCAGCGTACGCTCTTATTCACATACGGCCTTGGGGGCCTCTCACCCATCCAGCGCAAGCTCGAGATTCCGCTGACCCAGGACGTCTCTCCGCTCGATTTTAACTGGGGACGCAGACCACCGGATCTGTTGTCTGGCCTTCTGTCTGTCAGCCGCGACTCAGCCAGTTTACCGCCTGCTCCCCGCTTCCATCGACCGCGGTACTCCTTACTCGAGGGGTCTTCTCTCCTCAGCACTGCACTCGGATAATGTAAATGGTGATGTCTGCCTCCCGCAAGGCTGGGTGACCCAATCCTAAAGCCGATCCACTCTGTCTGCGCTCCGGCCTATCTTTTGGTCTCTCCTTCTCTGTGTGTGTGTGCATCCGCTCTCCTCTGCTCCCTGGCGCGCTCTGCCTGTTCTCCACGAGGTGCAGGATGTACAGCGTCTCCACAAACCCACCCACTTCCTGTTTCTTCGCAAAGCATGCCGGGACATGTAGTTCGAGTGTCCAGAGTCTTTAATCGTGATTGTCTCCATCTTGTGGCTAAAAATGGGTACTGCCACAGTAAACTTTAACACATCGCTACACTCTCCCCCTCCTAGAACTCTTGGGTCTCTCCAAGGAGGTACAACAGTTACATTATCCTTTTACAATATGCACACAGTTTATACAGCATATACAGGTTCAGCAGCATACATGCAGTGGGTTAGAAACACTTTCTCAAGCTGACTCATGTTCTGGGCTACCTCAGCTAACATAGCAGACACTTCGGGCAATCTCTGCACAGTGGTGATGGCCTCTTCAGTGCTATGTCCTGGTGAGTCATAGGTAAGTCGCTGGGGCGGTCGAATAGAGCGCTTCTGTTCAGGCTCCTTCCGTTCCTCTTCAGGTGGAAGTACTATAGGTATAGGCTCAGTCCTTATGTCGACCACTGGAGCAGACACTTCCTCCGAGTACGATCCCTCCAGGGAAGGCATAGAACTATAATCGTAAGGCTCGTCTTCAGGAGCTACAGGGTCTCTAACAGTATCCGGGACCCTTAACGGAAGCTCAAGGGTTTCAGGGAGTTCCATATTTTCGGGGAATTCCCACTGAAATTCAGGAGCTTCAGCCCTCAAGTTACTTTCCCACTGACAAGGAACTGGGACGACCTCTTCAGGTTCTGGTGAGCGTATCCAATCTAAACAGAAACTCTCTTCGTCGCTGTCTCTTTCGCTCTCTCCAACAACCCGAGTCTGTTGGGACCGAGTGACAGGAGGAACACGTGGAGCATGCGGATTCGCCGGAGGAAGTTCGTTTTCCACTGGTATCCTCACAGCCTCTCTCAAAGGTAACAAGTGATTTCGGTGCCAATTCTTGAGGGGACCAGCCTTTCCATCAGGGCGAATCTGATACACCGGCAGACCTGGCAGTTGTTTGCAAACAATGTAAACCTGAGAACTCCATCTATCGCCAGCTTGTGTCTCGCAGCAGCACCCAAATTCTTCAACAGAACCCTATCACCGGGTTGTAGATCCTGTATTCGAACCTTCAAATCATAGTTCTTCTTGTTCCTTTGCTCCCTGTTACCTGAAGTCAAACGGGCCTGTTCAAACGCAGAAGCCAGATTCTTCCGAAGTCTATCCACGTAGTTTCTATGAGAAGCTACCGACGTCTGGTCTAAAGATAACCCAAATGCCAAATCAACCGGCAGTCGAGCTTCTCTTCCGAACATAAGACGGTACGGTGAATATCCTGTTGCATCACTCTCCGTACTGTTATATGCATGCACCAGAGTAGCTATGTGACGACTCCAACTCTGCTTCTCCACATTCGACAAGGTCCCCAGCATGTTTAGCAGCGTGCGATTAAACCTTTCAGGCTGAGCATCACCCTGAGGATGGTATGGCGTAGTTCGAGTCTTTTGAATTCCCAACAACTCCAGCAATTGCCCGACCAATCTACTTTCAAAGTCTCTTCCCTGATCAGAGTGTATTCTTCTTGGCAGGCCGTAATGAACAAAGAACTTTTCCATCAGCACCTTCGCCACTGTCGGAGCGCGTTGGTCTTTTGTAGAAAAAGCTTGGGCATAACGGGTGAAATGATCAGTCACTATCAGAATGTTCCCTTGCCCACTAGCATCCGGCTCTAAGCACAGGAAGTCAATGCACACCAAATCCATGGGTCCCTGACTCTGTAGATGGCTCATTGGAGCAGCTCGGGTTGGTAGAGTTTTCCTCTGAATGCACCTCAGACAGGAATGGCAATAACTCTCAACTTCAGCCCTCATGCAAGGCCAATAAAACCTATCTCGCACCAACTTAAAAGTTCTCTCAGCACCCAAATGTCCATGCTCATCATGCAATGATCGCAACACACTCTCCCTGTGTTTAGTGGGGAGAAATAACTGTTGAATCTCTTCGGAATTGGTCGAGGGGCCCCTTCGGTAGACCACCCCATCCAACATCTTCAACCGCTCCCACTCTTTGTAAACCAATCTGGCCCCATCCGGGGAATTGGTTAACAGAATCTCTCGCTGGTTTACAATCAGGGCCTTTATGGTCAATGCAATCAAAGGGTCTCTAGCTTGATCCGCTTTCAGGTCCTGCTTGGAAAAGGTAGGTAGATTTTCATCCCTCAATTGCGAAGGGTTACAGTAGAACTCAGGAACAGCCGTGGCCATGACTCCTATGGCCTCCGCTTCAACTCCTCCCTTGACCCGGCGTTCTGTTCCTTGACACAAAGCTTGCACTCCGTCTGGAGTCACCTGAGTCCATTCTGTAGTGTAGGGTCTTCTTGATAAAGCATCAGCATCTCGATTGTTTACCCCAGGGCGATACTTCAGGCTGAACCGAAACCCTGACAGAGCGGCCAACCACCGATGTCCCGTTGCGTCCAGTTTTGCAGTAGTAAGGATATAGGTTAGAGGATTATTATCCGTCTTGATCACGAACTCAGCTCCATACAGATAGTCTTTCAACTTGTCCACCACTGCCCACTTCAAGCTAAGAACTCCAGTTTGTGAGTAGGATAGTTCTTCTCAGAAGGCGCAAGGCTCCGGCTCACATACGCCACAGGCCTCAGCAATCCATCATACTCCTGATATAAGACTCCTCCCAGACCTTCTCGGCTGGCATCCACATGTAATTCATACGGCTTGTGAGGGTCCGCGTAGGCCAGAACAGGAGCTCGGGTTAGATTCTCTTTCAGCTTCACAAACGCACCTTCACATTGACTAGTCCATTCACCTTGTATGGACTCTTTAGCTTTCCTTGGTCCCGGAGCGGAGGGGTTTCGGTCAGAGACCTTACAGCCTCCTTCGGTGGTTTCTTTCTGTAGGAGTTTGTTCAGCGGCTGAGCTATCTTTGCGAATACTCCCACAAATCTTCGATAGTATGAGCAGAATCCCAAGAAAGATCTAAGTTCAGTGACGTTTCGAGGTCTAGGCCAAGAAGCTACGGCCTCCAACTTTCGAGGATCTGTCGAAACACCTTCTGCCGAGACCACATGTCCCAGATATGTGACTGACGGTAAACAGAACTGGCATTTCTCCAGAGACAATTTCAACCCCTCTTCATGGAGCCTCTTCAAGACCTTCTCCAAACGTTGCTCATGCTCTTCCAGAGTCTTCCCGAACACAATTATGTCATCCAGGTACACTAACACTTCGATTAGATTCATATCCCCGACTGTCTTCTCCATCAACCGTTGGAACGTGGCTGGAGCTCCCGTCAAACCTTGAGGCATTCTATTGAACTCAAAGAACCCCAGTGGACAAATGAACGCAGTTTTCTCTTTGTCTTCAGGGTGCATCGGTATCTGATGATATCCACTTCGCAGGTCTAATACACTGAACCACTTTGCTCCAGACAAACACTGTAAGGCATCTTCAATCCGAGGAGTGGCGTATTGGTCGGGGATGGTTCTTCGGTTCAGGGTGCGATAGTCTATGCACAAGCGGACAGAACCATTCTTCTTCCTGACCAGCACTATTGGAGATGCATATGGGCTCCTGGACTCTTGAATCACATTGGTTCTCTGCAACTCATTTAGCTGTTCTCGCAGATCATCCAAGTCTCCCAGCGGAACTCGCCTTGACCTTTCACGAAACGGCTTGTCTTCTTGCAACCGAATGCGATGTTCCGTACTCTTAGCCAGGCCCACATCGAACTCATCTTTCGAGAATAATTCTTTCCACTTCAGAACTTGAGACTGAAGACGTTTCTTCCACTCAGGTGAAATGGGGGCGTCTTTAGGGTAGAATCTTTCATCTGGAATCTCTTTATCCACTCCCCCTCCTAAATCGGTGGAGAGGGGTGTAGCAGACTCTACTTGCCCGATAGGCATTCGTGCTTTAAGGACTACTGGAGAATCTGTCACATTGCACACACTGACCGAGACTCTTCCTCGTGTTCTCTTCAGGGCTTTGGTGGAGATTATTTCAGGAATTACTTCGACTCCCGTTTCACTCCCATGACTGACATCGGTTCCCAGCACCACATAGGGACCTGGTTGCGATCCGTTCAACTTGACTGAAACCCGGAAGCTCGCTACTTCTCCTGCTTGCAGAACCTTCTCTGTCCCACCCAGTCTCCACAGTCTTCCCACCTCAGCAGGTGCTTTCCGCTCTTCAACCATCCTCTGATAGACCGGTCGTAACAGGGGGTGCACTCCTTGAGTTGACCCTTCTTCCACTACGATGGGGTCAGGAGACGTCGCACTAGATCCGTATTTGTCCCCACTATCAGAGAGCTTCTATTCGCACCCGAGGGTCGGGGACACACAATGGCCAATGCATCACAACCCCCAGACTGCCCGATGACTTCAGATCCGATCTCCAACCTCACTTGCAGGTACCCGTCATAAGGGAGTTTCTCAGTGCCGATCCCCCATATTTCCAAATCCTTCAATTCTTGCAGAGGAATGTGCTTTAAGTGTTTCTCATAGAAGTCTTTATAAATCAAAGTCACTCGAGCCCCTGAATCTAACAGGGCTTTGGTGTAGACTCCCTCCACTTGGATTGGCACAATTGGAGAAGGACCTATCAGCTGGTCAGGAAACTTGGTGGAGGTATCCGGACGCTTAGACCCTGTTTGCTGGACCCTGGCCTTTTTCTTGGCCCGTGCAGGTTTTGGGTGTGCATTGCTTCCCCATGACGTAGACCCGGATGCTAAGGGAGTGACTCTTTCCATTCTGGCAGGCTCAGCAGTTGGCTTGACTTTGGCCCTCTTGCCCTCTTAGTTTTAAATTGATTCTTGGAGCGAGGTTCAACTTCTGGGCACCTAGGTTGCTCCTTTACTGGTGCCCTCTGGCGTTTCCCGCTGGTGGAGTAGATAACAGTCCCTCTAGGGCTTTCAGCAGCCACTCAGCCTTATCCCTCTCAGGCTTCCGGCCTTTACATTGCGCACGGAAATGACCCATTTCTCCACAACCGAAACATCTCTTCCTCGAAAGTGGAGACACAGTTGCTTGTTGAGGTTCTAATAAGAGATTTGAACCAGACGCCACGGCAACTTCGGTCGTCTGCATACCTGTTAGGAACTTTTGCATTTCCCCCTGCATCTCGGTCACCTTCATCAACACCCTGCACAGTTCAGCGTGCGCTTGCTGCAGTTCAGTTTGAGCTTCCTGTACCTTCTTTACAGTCTTGAACAACTCACTTCGTTCGGAAGAGTTCGATTCTTTAGCAGCCTTTTCGATGAATTTAAAACCCACTAACTGCTCCTGTTCATCCAGGTCAGATCCATAGGTATCTAACGAGTCGTTTTCAGGCTGCAGACCGTCATTATATCTTGCAGGTTGTGCATAAGCCCTTTCTCCCCGCCTGAAGGATTTCTCTTCCAGCAGAGCCTCCTCCTCTCGTACAACTCGGATCAGTTCCAGGTACTTCAACTCTTGATTGACTGCTCTGCTTCTCAGCTGCATCATCACCGGATCCAACGGTTGAGAACCCCTCAGGATCTGCTTTATTCGTATCTTGTCTACGTCAGCCGGTTTGGCCCCTTTCTTGAGGAGTATTTGGTGCAGAATCTTATCCAAGCGCCTCATGTAATCAATCATTCTCTCACCTCTCTTCTGATAGGTGTGTTCGTACTGATATACTAGTTCCGCTGCCTTTTCTGTTCGCCCAAACACTTCTTCAAGAACGTTCAGATAATCCAAAGCAGTACAATCTTTTCTACTCAGTTTTAGGTTTCTCACCGCTTCTGACGCAGGTCCCTTTAAACTCTCGGTGATCCTTTGCTTTTTCTGGGCCTCAGGGACGTCCCACTCATCCAGTGCCTGCATCGCCTGTTCCACCCATTCCTCAAAGGTTTCTTCTCCCGCCGGAGTTGGTACATTTCCTGTAAAGTTCCTTAACCGTCGATAACCGAAATTAGTGTGAGGAGGGCTTGTTTTCTGACATTTGGCCAGCAAGTCTCCAATAGCCACGATAAATTCAGGCCCAATCATGGCCAACGGACTGGGCGCAGGAACACTTTCTGCTTCGCCACGTGGCGCACTTGGCTGAATCAGTTGGACTTCCACCTCATCGGTCAGCTTCACGCTCCGCCCCGAAAACATGCTGGAATACCTTTTCTCCATTCGAGAAGGACATGCGTGTGAGAGGTATCTGGGTTTTTCTTAATGTCCAGAATTAACCCCCGATGATCTGGTGCTAGCGTGGCCACGGCCTGGCGAATCTGATCTTCGGCCCAAGTGTCTGCGGAAATATCCATGACTATGCAACATGTTAACTGACTACTGTGCTCCCCACACCATTCGGCAGCAGTGTCTGGATCCATATTTAACCCTTTAGATGCGGTTTTTTCCAGAGACTGAATCCCGGATGAGCCCCCACGTGTAGCGCTCACTCCCGGAGGAGCCGCTGAAAATGAACCACGGGTCAGTCTCCCCGCACTAGGGAATAAATATACTCCAACACGCTGTAAGTTTTACAAATTAAAAGGTTTACTAAAAGGTTTGCAGTTCTTGAGACACGGTATATACAGGAAGATTTACAGTACTTTCGTAACACGATAAACGCGTAGCGGTAAAAGAAACGAAAACACGAGGGCTTCGTATTTTTGGAAAAACCCCGACCGAGCAGAAAATTAAAAGATACGAAATTCGAGGAAAAACCGCGTAGCGGGACACAATAAAATACACAGTTCTCGTATCACGGTAAACGCGCAGCGGGAACAAAAAAAAGGAAAATTGTTCAGAATGTAACTTTAACTTTGCCCCCTTGTATGGATAGGAAAAAGGAAACTGAGTCCTGCACAGGTTAAGTCCCAGAACGTGAAGTGGTATGTGTTTGTGTGTGTAGGGTACCCGGGTACTTTTCAACTGGCCAGTGAGTTTACTTTATCGATGTCTTCGACTAGTCAGTTGGGGCCCTGTGGGTTTTAGAAAGAAAACAGCAGCGTACGCTCTTATTCACATACGGCCTTGGGGGCCTCTCACCCATCCAGCGCAAGCTCGAGATTCCGCTGACCCAGGACGTCTCTCCGCTCGATTTTAACTGGGGACGCCGACCACCGGATCTGTTGTCTGGCCTTCTGTCTGTCAGCCGCGACTCAGCCAGTTTACCGCCTGCTCCCCGCTTCCATCGACCGCGGTACTCCTTACTCGAGGGGTCTTCTCTCCTCAGCACTGCACTCGGATAATGTAAATGGTGATGTCTGCCTCCCGCAAGGCTGGGTGACCCAATCCTAAAGCCGATCCACTCTGTCTGCGCTCCGGCCTATCTTTTGGTCTCTCCTTCTCTGTGTGTGTGTGCATCCGCTCTCCTCTGCTCCCTGGCGCGCTCTGCCTGTTCTCCACGAGGTGCAGGATGTACAGCGTCTCCACAAACCCACCCACTTCCTGTTTCTTCGCCGGGACATGTAGTTCGAGTGTCCAGAGTCTTTAATCGTGATTGTCTCCATCTTGTGGCTAAAAATGGGTACTGCCACAGTAAACTTTAACACATCGCTACAGAAGCATTGCTTCTCTATGGAGATTCACTGCCCTCGAACAGGCACCGAATGTGCAGGCAATTCGCCAGGATTTGACAACCCTCAACTGTTTTTTTTATCCCCACCTTTATCTGTCTCTGCGCGCTGCTGCTGGAGCTCACACTGTCTCTGCGCGCTGCTGCTGGAGCTCACACTGTCTCTGCGCGCTGCTGCTGGAGCTCACACTGTCTCTGCGCGCTGCTGCTGGAGCTCACACTGTCTCTGCACGCTGCTGCTGGAGCTCACACTGTCTCTGCACGCTGCTGCTGGAGCTCACACTGTCGCTGTGCGCTGCTGCTGGAGCTCACACGGTCTCTGCGCGCTGCTGCTGGAGATCACATTGCACGCTGCTGGAGCTCACACTCGCTGCTGCTGGAGCTCACACTGTCGCTGCTGCTGGAGCTCACACTGTCTCTGCCCGCTGCTGCTGGAGCTCACAGTTTCTGCCGCTGCTGCTGCTGGAGCTCACACTGTTGCTGGAGCTCACATTGCGTGCTGCTGGAGCTCACAATGTCTCTGCGCGCTGTTGCTGGAGCTCACACTGTCTCTGCGCACTGTTGCTGGAGCTCACACTGTCTGCGCGCTGTTGCTGGAGCTCACACTGTCTGCGCGCTGTTGCTGGAGCTCACACTGTCTGCGCGCTGTTGCTGGAGCTCACACTGTCTCTGCGCGCTGTTGCTGGAGCTCACACTGTCTCTGCGCGCCGTTGCTGGAGCTCACACTGTCTCTGCGCGCTGTTGCTGGAGCTCACACTGTCTCTGCGCGCTGTTGCTGGAGCTCACACTGTCTCTGCGCGCTGCTGCTGGAGCTCACACTGTCTCTGCTCGCTGCTGGAGCTCACGCTGTTGCTGCTGCTGGAGCTCACACGGTCACTGCTGCTACCCCCATTCCACTGGTGAGCCAGAAAGACCTGACACCGATTGCTGTGGATAAGAATTATACCCTTATCCTCTTCTTACACTTTTTCCCATGTAAGTTACCTTCTTAAACCTACTAACCCCCCCCTCCCTTTCCCGCAAATGAAAACACAACAAAGTATTGGCATTTTGAAAAGGTCACGTCTTTTATTACTTAAGGCCAAATTCTTTGCCTCTAAGGCAGAATTATTATTATCGATCCTCGTATGCCAAATACGGTTCACCAGATAACACTGGCAACTGCAATGCACCACAAGCATTGCCCAGAAATAGCGCCCCACGTGGCTAAGCAGGATGACCACACGTCTGCTCAGGGTATTTTTATGGCAGATAGCCGGCCGAGAGGATCTGCAAACCAGGAAGGCACCTGAGCCTGGCCATATGAAACCACAACTCACCCCGTACCCTGCAGATCCTCCCCCCACTATCGCCCTCCACGTGCCAGGCCGCCTATTTCACCGCCACCAAAAACGAGGACCCTCTTTTTACTGCCACCAATAAAAAGCCGTGTCCTTTCCTCTTACCCCTCAAAAGGCTCCTTATCGCGCCTTCAATGAAGAGTGTGTTCCCAGCCTTATCACTCCTTTCAATGAACTCCTCACTTCTTGCTCCTATTTCGGGGTGCTCCAAAACCATTGCCAAATAACATCAGCAAATGCAATGCACCACACATATTGCCCAGAAATAGCGGCCCCACGTGGCTAAGCAGGATGACCACACGTCTGCTCAGGGGTCTCTTTATATCGCAAATAGCAGGCCGAGAGGATCTGCAAACCAGGAAGGCACCTGAGCTTGGCCGTACGAAACCACACTCACCCCGTACCCTGCAGACCCTCCCCCTACCATTGCATCCCCACGTGCCAGGCCGCTATTTCACCACTCACAATACCTATCTCTTCTCTAGCTGTCCCCTAAATGTAGTACCATAATATCTGGCTTACCCCTCTTTCTCCTGGATGTCTTTACTATTCCCAATAACTGCCCCAAACTCTACCTTGCTTCCCTATCCATCTAATCCCTACTTCAATTACGCTGCACCCCGGGGTTGCTCCTCTCTTGGTGCCAGCAGCATGACTCTCCATCCAGTGCACATAGGAGTGTCCCAGGATCCGCACTCTCATTGCACGTCCTGCAAATAACCAAAATGTAAACTATTAACTGTAATGCACACACACACACACAGTGTACCCGAACTGAAAAGAAACCAAAAGAAAAGGAAACAAATTATTATTATTAAAACAAAACAATTGTTCCCCATAAGTTTTCCCTTCATTTCTTTAATGACCTCACATATCCCCTATACGCTTCCCATTTCCATCTCCCCATCTTTTTAATTCGGTCCTTTGGGTAACCCAATTCTGCCTCAGTACCAGCATCTCCTATCCTGAAAGAATGGGTGCAAATATAACTCCCCTTTCCACCAAGCCCCTCCGTGGGCTGCTGCGGAACCATTTTGAATTGATACCTGGACAAGTTAGAACCACCCTTGTGCCCCCAGAACATGCGACCGTTTGAAGGAGTCGCCTCCAAGTATCCCCTCATACATACCACTGGGCATACTTCCCCACCATGGGCACCTAGAGCAATTGTTTCCTCAATCCTTAGGGCAGCTGAAAAACTAAAACAAATGCTGCCCTACAAAGATTGTTATCAGCTCCATCTTATCTCCTACTTGTACTCTGCTGTCAAGATCTTCCTCACCACGAATTGTTTAGCCCAGTCCTCCTCTTCCTTTAACCGAGCAAAGTATGAAATACCACTAAATAGTTCCAAGCTGTCCTTTTTTGACTTACCGCCGAACTTCAGTAGCTATTTGAAAACAACTTTCTGCCTACCTCCTCTGTCCCTTTAAAACTCGATCCAACCCTTTCACTGCTTGCTCTACGGTGCCCATGTCTTCTGCAACAACAATCATTGATGCCCTCTAACTGCTCCCCATCTGGCAAAAAAATGGAGGGCAGTCTTCCCCCGTATTTTTTTTTTTTTAAATATTTTTATTATTATTATTTATTTTATTTATTTTTTCCTTCCTTCCTCCCGGTGCCAAATGTCGGAACCCATCCCACCTGAAAACTGGACAATGTATCCACCACCACCTTCCTTACCCCCGGTATGTGATTACCGTGAAATTAATATTGCTTTCCAAACATATCAACACCAAATACCTGACATAGGTTCCAACCTGCGGTGATGATGCAGACAATATATCAACACCAAATACCTTAGATTAGAGAGGCAAAGGTTTAAAAGTAACATCAGGAAGCATTGTTTTACTGAGAGGGTGGTGGATACATGGAACAGTCTTCCAGTTGAAGTGGTAGAGGCCAAAACAGTGATTGAATTTAATCAGGCATGGGATAGGCATAAGGCTATCCTAAACAAAAGATGAATCCAGGTAAAGTAGACTAGATGGGCCGAAAGGTTCTTATCTGCCGACATTTTCTATGTTTCTATGTTTACCTGACATAGGCTACAACCTGCGGTGATGATGCAGACATGTTATTCAGCACTTGCACCACACCTTGAATATCAGACCCAAAAATAAAAAAGGGTGAGGGGAGGGATGTTTTTTTTTTATTATTATTTATTTATCTATTTATTTTTTAATTCTATCCCCCACAGTGGTATTGCCCCGACGATTGGAAAATAAAAAAAATTCCAGAAACACCAAGCTTTGCACCCATCCATTGAATCCACTCCTGGGCCATTTGCCTGCTCACCATTTGAAATTACACTAGACCATTTGATCTTAATGTCTGGCCATTCCCCCCAAACCACCTACAATTCTCCCCGATCAACTAAACTTATTTGTTACCCCCCCCCGATCCTACCTCATTCTCCTGTCCCTTTGGAACCCGTTACCATGAAATCGTCCAAGTAATGTACTATACGTCTCCTCCCCGCTCTCTTCTCCACTAAGCAATGCAAAAAAGTAGGAAGCCTTTAAAAAAGGGAGCATGGGATATTGCCCACCCCAATGGGTAAACAGATATCGATGTAAAATTACCCATCGAATTTACACCCCATTAAAAGAAAACCCCCTGGACACAGCGGTACAGCCTGAAGGCTGCCTCTAGATCAAGCTTCAGTAACTCTGTCCCCTCGCCAGCTACCCTTACCAAAATCACCACCTGATTGAATGAATGGTAGCTAACAGAAACATCTTCCCTACTTATTGCCTCTGCAAAGAACGGCCATCCCAATGTTTATTTGTATGTATTTTCCTTACATTCCCTTACTCTGTGTATCATGTAGAGTATTGTCTTTCCTCTGTATAGCGTAACCTCTGTATTACGATCCAGTCTTTGTATGGTGTACACCCCCCCTGTAAGTAAGGAATTCCTTTTGTTTTCACATGCTTTCATCAGCCCCTCCCCTCCCCCCAGCAAATAAGGTCACTGTTATCTGAGCCATTGTTTGCATCTTTTTGAGCGACTGCATTGTTTGTGCTTCTTCCTCCTCTGTATGTGTGTCCCCTTGCGAAATGTAAATAATGCAGTCTCCATTTTGAGTTGTAAAAGAGCATAGATGTTCTGTACATAAGTGGCTGCATTGTCCTCCATTTTATGAGTCCTCAGCCCCGAATCCCTTATCAATAGAACCAATCTGCACATGTGAAAGTCTTTAACCTGATTCCTGTGATTCCTGTGTCACAGCGAGCAAGACGCCGGGCGGTGATTCCTGATGTGACACAGCGAGCGAGACGCCGGGCGGTGATAAATTTTTATAATTATTATATATATAAGCTGATTATTGGTTCACAAGAAAATAAATGGCCCTAAAAAGGAGCTTTTGGGTAACCCCAGTAAACACCTAAATCTGCCTCAATTGTTCTAATCTCCCTAAAATCTGTCAAATCTGATCTCTCTCTCACCAAAACACGTGAGGAGAGGGAGGGAGAATCAGAGGTCAGAGCCAATATTTACAAAATATTGACCTGACAAATTAGAAGTTATAAAAATTATTAGGGATGTGCGTTTCGGGTTTCGGAATTTTCACGAAATTTCCCGATTCGTGTTTTCGGATGCGGCCGAATTTCCTAAAATTTTTAGATCCGAAAATGGCAGATCCGAAAAGTTTTCCGAGCCGAAACGAAATATTTTCGGAATTTTCGAATGGACTTGAAATGTGTCAAATCGAAATTTATTGCTCTGAAACGAGGAGAACAGACGTTCCGAAAAAACGAAAATTTCCGAAATTACGAAAAGTCGATACAAAAAACGAGCAAAGTGACACGAAAATACGAAAAATGGTTGATATTCGGAAAAAAAAAATGTACACGAAAAACGAATCGAGCCGAACCGAATCGAAACAGAAATCAGTCGAAACGAGCCGAATCGAAAAGTTTAAAAATCCGAAAAATCGAACCGAATCGAACCGAAAAAAAAAAATCGGTGCACAAGCCTAAAAATTATAAATAACTTTTCTGATTGGATGTTGCTAGCCGGCCTCTCTCATGAGGCAGGTTAGGAACATCCCCCACAGCCCAAGAAGACCCTGCCCTTAGAAGGGCAGCGCCATCTTGGCTGTCACTTTTATTTTATACATTTTTATTATTTTTTTTAGTCTGCTTGGTGCCTTGATCCAGCGGAAGTGATCAGGTGCTCTGCTGGGTGCCGCGAGGGATCAAGAGGCCAGAAGGCGAAACGCGTCCTGGATTATCGATTTGTTTTTATAACTGGGGGGGGTCGGAATCCTGCTCTCTCCCACCTGCACCTACCAGCATCTCCCTCCACCCCCATCCCTCTCCTTCTCCTCCTTCGAGACACCTGTTCGCCTGTTCTCTCCTCTGGCCCTCAGGGTGGCAGTCATCTACCGCCCACCGGGACCAACCTCCCAGTTCTTTGACCACTTTGCTACCTGGCTCTCTCACTTTCTGTCTTCTAATCTTCCATGCCTAGTTCTCGGGGACTTCAACATTCCCATTGACGATCCTTCCGCCCCTGCTGCCTCCAAACTTCTTTCACTCACGTCCTCCCTTGGACTCACACAATCCTCCCTCCTCCCTACCCACCGCGATGGTCACGCTATTGACCTTGTCTTTTCCAACCTCTGCTCCATTTCTGAGTTCAACTGTCGCCCTTTCCCCATCTCTGACCACCACCTTCTCTCTTTCAACCTATCTGGACTTCCTAAACACCCTGCTCCCCCACCCCGCACACACACTCGCAGAAATCTACAGGCTGTGGACCCCCATCAATTCTCCAACCTACTTCACCACCTCCCTCATACCTCATCCTTCACCTGCCCTGATGCTGCCACTAATCACTACAACACAACGCTTATCTCTGCTCTAGACACTCTTGCTCCTCTTCGACTCTGTAAGGCCCCACGCCGCCAGCTTCAGCCCTGGCACACCCTCCAGACTCGCTACCTGCAAAGATGCTCCCGCACCGCAGAGCGTGCCTGGAGGAAATCCCGCTCTGAAGCTGATTTTGTTCACTTCAAGTTTATTCTCCGGTCATACACCTCTGCCCTCCACATGGCCAAACAATCCTTCTTCTCATCTCTTATATCTACGCTGTCCTCCAACCCTAAACGGCTCTGGTCCACCTTCAACACCCTCCTCTACCCACCTGCACCTCCCCCCTCAGCTGCCTTCAGCGCTCAAGAGCTGGCAGACTACTTCCTCAGTAAAACTTTAACTATCAGAAGCAACATCCCAACACAAGATAGTTATCTGCCACCTCCACTCCCACAGGTCCCATCTGCCACCCTCTGCCGCTTCCTCCCAGCCACTGAGGAGGAAGTCAATTCCTTATTGTCCTCCTCACATCTCACCACGTGCCCGCTCGACCCCATTCCCTCACATCTAATTCCTCCCCTCTCCTCCTCCCTCACCCCTGCTCTCACACACATCTTCAACCTATCTCTCTCCACTGGCTCCTTTCCATCCGCCTTCAAACACGCGCTAGTTACCCCTTTACTAAAGAAACCATCCCTAGATCCCAACTCTCCATCCAACTACCGTCCTGTATCCCTGCTTCCCTTTACCTCTAAGCTCTTAGAAAAACTAGTCTTCAACCGCCTCTCCATCTTCCTGTCCTCCAATTCCCTACTTGACCCCCTGCAATCTGGCTTCCGTCCCCTACACTCAACTGAAACTGCCCTCACCAAAGTCACCAACGACCTCCTAACTGCTAAAAAACACGGCCACTATTCTATTCTCATCCTGCTTGACCTCTCGGCTGCTTTTGACACTGTTGACCACCCCCTCCTTCTACAGACCCTCAACTCTCTGGGTCTCGGTGACACTGCACTTGCTTGGATTGACTCCTATTTATCCAACAGGTCCTTCTGTGTGTCCTTTGCTGGTAACTCCTCCTCTTCATTGCCTCTATCTGTTGGTGTACTCAAGGCTCTGTCCTTGGTCCTCTGCTCTTTTCCATCTACACCTCCTCCCTGGGCAAAATCATCAACAGCTTTGGCTTTAATTACCACCTCTACGCTGATGACACTCAGATCTACCTCTCTACCCCTGATCTCTCTCCCCCTGTCCTTTCCAAAGTCAGTGACTGTTTATCTGGCATCTCCTCCTGGATGGCCTCCCACCACCTAAAGATCAACATGTCAAAGACTGAGCTCCTACTTATTCCTCCCTCTAATGCCGCCCCACCTCCTGACTTCTCGATCACGGTGGAGGGTATCACCATCTCCCCATCAAACCAAGTTCGCTGTCTTGGAGTTACACTTGACTCTGCTCTTTCCTTCATCCCCCACATCAAGTCTCTTTCCTCCTCCTGCCGATACCAACTGCGTAATATTTACAGAATTCGGCCATTTCTTACCGCTGTCGCCACAAAACAACTCATACACGCCCTGGTAATCTCCCGACTCGACTATTGCAATAATCTCTTATCTGGCCTCCCTCTGTCCCACCTCTCCCCCCTACAATCCATCCTGAACGCCTCCGCCAGGCTAATTCACCTCACCCGCCGCTCTGTCTCTGCCGCTCCCCTCTGCGAGTCCCTTCACTGGCTCCCCATCCACTGCAGAATTAAGTTCAAAATCCTTATCCTTACCTACAAAAGCCTCACTAACTCAGCTCCCCACTACCTGTCCTCACTAATCACCAAATACACCCCAGCCCGCTCCCTAAGGTCAAACAGTGACCTGCGCCTAGCTTCTCCCCGCATCACCTCTTCCCATGATAGACTGCAGGATTTCTCACGCGCAGCCCCCACTCTCTGGAACGCTCTCCCTCGTACTGTCAGACTTTCCCCTAACTTCTCTTCCTTCAAACGCTCCCTGAAAACATTGCTATTTAGGGAAGCCGACCCCCCCAACTCACTGACACAACCATCAATCACTCTCACCTTACAGTCCTCTCCTCCTGTTTCCAACCCCAACCCTCCCAGATTGTGAGTTCCTACGGGAATAGGGCCCTCATCTCCTCCTGTACTGTTTGTCAAATGTTGTTCAATGTATTGTAACCCTGTCTATACTGTGCTTATTGTACAGCGCTGCGGAATATGCTGGCGCTTTATAAATAAATAATAATAATAATAATAACTGTATTGTTAAAACTCTTTAATAAACCCCTTTTACCCTCGATTCCTATATCCTGTGATCACTGCGCACCGGAGGTCCACCAGCCAGCGCCCCCCACCTTATGCTTGGTAACCAACTAAGAGGACCTGGAGGCTACAGACGGATCCCGGCAACAAGGACACAGGGGGCGGTAAAGAAGGGAACCAGTCACCTTGATGGACTGGAAAAGCGAGAAGGACTGAGCCTGGCTATATCTTAGGCTCTAAACCACGTGAGTTGGATATTTATCTATAATTCACCCATTTCTCATATCACAGTGTGCGCTATGTATGTCCCTTTTGTCTGATCCCAAGAGGCCAAGACCTGGTAAACGGGAGAAGGAAGGAGAGCCGGAGATCTGGTTTCTTACAACAATCAGCAATACAGACTTTAGCCACCAGGTGGCAGCAGCGCAATGTACATCCAATCCACTGAATACGTTATCCGAACTCATACCCAGAAGGATTTGCTACACTGACTTGACTAACTGTGCTTATACAGCGGTTTACACCTTAACCCACAGCAATCTATCATATTTATACCACCCAAAGACGTTGTCGACTAAATGTATTTTTCTGAATACGTTATTTAAACACAGATTTAGTAAGATTTGCTGTACTCATCTGTTAACTGTGTCTAGATTAATCGATCACATTATACACCACAGCAACCCATCACTTATCGATCACATTATACACCACAGCAACCCATCACTTATCGATCACATTATACACCACAGCAACCCATCACTTATCGGTCACAGTATACACCACAGCAACCCATCACTTATCGATCACAGTATACACCACAGCAACACATCACTTATCGGTCACAGTATACACCACAGCAACCCATCACTTATCGATCACAGTATACACCACAGCAACCCATCACTTATCGATCACATTATACACCACAGCAACCCATCACTTATCGATCACAGTATACACCACAGCAACCCATCACTTATCGATCACAGTATACACCACAGCAACACATCACTTATCGATCACAGTATACACCACAGCAACCCATCACGTTTAAACTACCTATAAAACGTGTAGATTAAGTCCAATACTTAATGTGATACGACCACATTGGTGTGAGCAGCGCCCATCCACGGATAAACCAACAATTCCTGATCTAATTCCCAGCACTAGTGAAGCATTGCATTTCTATCTAGGACAGGCAGCAGCACACACTTGACGCACTATCTAGGACAGGCAGCAGCACACACTATCTAGGACAGGCAGCAGCACACACTTGACACACTATCTAGGACAGGCAGCAGCACACACTTGACACACTATCTAGGACAGGCAGCAGCACACACTTGACGCACTATCTAGGACAGGCAGCAGCACACACTTGACACACTATCTAGGACAGGCAGCAGCACACACTTGACACACTATCTAGGACAGGCAGCAGCACACACTATCTAGGACAGACACACTTGACACACTATCTAGGACAGGCAGCAGGACACACTTGACACACGCTATATCATTCAATAGGCGCCATTTAAAGATTAATCCCACTATCTTCGCCATTGCACAGATGTCTGGACTCCCAGGCCGCGTGCAATAGCGTTTGAGCTGCTGGAAGTGATACCGATCGCTTCCAGCGCTCAAGTGACTGCAGGACGTACTATGTACGTCAGCGGGTCTAAAAGAGACCCGTAGCCGTGACGTACATGGTATGTCTGCAGTCACTAAGGGGTTAAAGCGGGGCTGGACTGGGACAAAAAAAAAATCAGCCCTGGACTTTAACCAAACCGGCCCACTTTAAATATGCAAACACACCCATATAATTAATTATCCCCCCCAGGGCAGGCCCATATCATTAATTCCCCCCCCCCCGTCTGCCCTGGGGGGAGGGTTGATAATAATATGGTCATGCTCTGGGGGGGGATAGTGAATTATAAGGTGTTGTCCTGGGGGTGGGAAATTATTGATATGGGGCTGCCTGCCCTGGGAGGGATAGTTAATTATATGGGCCTGCTCTGGGGGGGGTGTTATTAATTATATGGGCCTGCGCTGGGAAGGGTTAATTAATTATATGGGCCTGCTCTGGGGGGGGTGTTATTAATTATATGGGTCTGCTCTGGCTGTTAATTATATGGGTCTGTTCTGGGGGGGGGTTAATTAATTATATGGGCCTGCTCTGGGGAGGTGAATTAATAATTTGTGCCTCCTCGGGGGGGATTAATAATTTGGGCCTCCTTGGGAGGGATTAATAATTTGGGCCTCCTTGGGGGGGGATTAATAATTTGGGCCTCCTCGGGGGGGGGGGGTTAATAATTTGGGCCTCCTGGGGGGGGTTAATAATTTGGGCCTCCTCGGGGGGGTTAATAATTTGGGCCTCCTCGGGGGGGGGGTTTAATAATTTGGGCCTCCTCGGGGGGGTTAATAATTTGGGCCTCCTCGGGGGGGGGGGGGGATTAATAATTTGGGCCTCCTCGGGGGGGGGGGATTAATAATTTGGGCCTCCTCGGGGGGGGAGATTAATAATTTGGGCCTCCTCGGGGGAGATTAATAATTTGGGCCTGCCACACATATAATCACTCTTAGGGCAGGACCATATAACTACTTTGTACATCACCCCCTGCAAAACCCCAAAAAAGAACAGAATGGCTGATTATACTCACCAGCCTGGCTCAGCTGCCTCCTGCTCCTCTGCTCCCCCTACTCCTCTGCTCCCCCTACTCCCCCTGTCCACGTGTCTCCAGGCATCCACCATGTGACGTAGTGAGTCACGCTGGAGGGGGCGGTGCCTGCAGTGTGCTGCACCCAGACGCATGCTGTGTGTATGGGGGAGGGGGACACGCTGCAGCTCTGGGGCCGCGGATCGCGGTCAGACCTGAGTCTGAATCCGGTGGTGGAAGCTCCCGGTTGTCCCGATGGCCGGTACATGCCTGTATTAAAGGCTCCGTTCTGTCTGTTCTTCCCCAAGCTCTGCGCGCTGCCTCGTTTCTGGGGAATCACTATCACTGTGCCTGTCATTAAGAGTCGGCTAAGGGCTGGAGAAAGGCATGAAAGGCTGCTGGGGGGGGGGTCCGGCCGGGGAGTGGCATTAACGGGGTGAAGAGATGTTACGCGGCTTTATAAAGGACACGCTGCGCATAACACGTGTTTGATTCCTGTGTGATGTCACAGCAGCTCGGGGGGGGGTCACTCCAATGTAAGGGCAGCACAGTCTATATTTGGGGGCTCCATTCCCAGGCTTTGGGGGGGGGATTTGACACAGTGTCCCACCTGCTGCAGCTCAATAAAAACCCCTCCTGCCCCTTTGTGGTCATTTCTTTTTAGTCCAGCAGGGGGCGGCGCTGGGACCACATACCCAGAATTCCCAGCGCAGAAATAAGACGCCATAGAATGGATTTTCTGAAGCTGCCGAACCCTTGCTGTGACACCAGGGTGCCCCCATCTGGCCACGGAGAGGAATGACACACGTGCAGGCCAGTGGTGTATTTAGGTTTTGTGCTGCCCTAGGCCTGACTAAACTCGTGCACCCCCTAATTTAAATTTGACACACCTCTTCCTGGTTAATCCCCACCCTTCCTCTTTAAGCTCCACCTTTTCCTCTTAGAGCTCCGCCTTTTCCTCTTAGAGCTCCGCCTTTTCCTCTCTTTATATTAAAAGTGGATACCATGTTCCTACTTGTATATTTTGTTACCATTTCAAATGTATCTATTGAGATAAATAAAATTATGAAATGTTTAAATTCAAGCATTTTTACAAAGAACAGCCACGCATGTCAAGTAAACGGGATCACAGCCGCTCTAATTGGTTGAACAATAAAATCCACAGAAACGTGCACTGCATATGAGCGTATCACAGAGCTGCACAGCAATAAAACCCACAGAAATGTGCAGTGTGTATCACAGAATCCACTGCAATAAAACTCCCAGCAATGCAATGTTTGGTGTGTGTCAGCGTATCAGAATCCACAGCAATAAAACTCCCAGCAATGCAATGTGCGGTGTGTATGAGTGCATCAGAATCCACTGCAGTAAAACTCCAGCAATGCAATGTGCGGTGTGTATGAGTGCATCAGAATCCACAGCAATAAAACTCCCAGCAATGCAATGTGCGGTGTGTATGAGTGCATCAGAATCCACTGCAGTAAAACTCCCAGCAATGCAATGTGCGGTGTGTATGAGTGCATCAGAATCCACTGCAGTAAAACTCCCAGCAAACCGAGTGTATATGAGCACACAGTAATTATGCTGCGGAGCATCTTGTCAGCAGTGGGGTGACACTGTCAGAGGGTGCACTGTAGCTTTGATTCCCTTCCCGGTGGGTGTTCAGTCCAGAATAGAGTCTGTGTTAACGAAAGGGCGGGCAGCTGCGCGCGTGCGTTTCACGTGGTTCAGCCAGTCATGTGGTACTGAGACTCAGAGAAATGTCAGTGAAATGCCCTGATGTTCGGTGGTTTCAATCAGCAGGTTTATTCAGGCGAACCCCATAGGTTTCAATGTTAAAAATATTCCCGTTTTTATGCAATATCTAATAAATCATTAATTAATTTAATCTGCAGTAAAAAGTCTTTATTTATTGTTTTTTTTTTTAGTACCTTTTAGTCATTTTTCAGTTTTTTTTTGGGCAAAATGCCCCCCCCCCTTTTTTTTAATAGCGGTTTTTCTTTTTTCTGTAACAGAACTTTTTATTATCAATCATAGGATCTTATATGTAAATTCCAGACATTTTCGTTCAGTAGTTCTTTTGAAAACAGCAGGCCATGGGTTTGCGGTGGCAGCATTCAGTGGCCGACTCCCTGCACTTTGGGGACCCTGCGGTGAATGGTGAATTCACTGCAGGGGGGGAAATTTTATTCCCCGAAGTGCAGGGAACTACAGAACACCAAAAAGTTGGCGTCATTTCGGTGCTCTGTGAGTAACCCATTTAGTGGTGAGGTTTTTTGCTGCCCCCTGGAATGTGAAATTGAAAGTGTAAATTAGTGAAATCTCAATGTATCCTTCCTGGTAAAATACTTTGCAAAAGTAAAAAAAAAAAAAAATTTTTTTTTTAGGGGTGGGGCCACCCAGTGCGGGCCGCCGCCCCCTGGAAAGTGCCGCCCTAGGCCTGGGCCTAGTCAGCCTAGGCCAAAATACACCAGTGGTGCAGGCGCTGCGATTGAACGTTAACCCTGTGTTCACACGCGCGTTTTCAGCCGACGCCAGTAACAGGGTGAGGGGGCAGTAACCACTTCTGGCGGGGGTGCTGCCTCATCTGAACTGATGGAGGAGCCAGCACTGCTCAAGACAGCCACGGGGGCCCCTGGTCACCATGTGTGGGGTTCAGCTACTGCACAGGGTGGCGACATTTCCTCATGTCTGTGTGTAAGTTAACACGGACGGTGCTTCAAGCCCCCGAATCTCAGGGGAGGGGGGGGGGTTGCCGCGGGGCTCAGATTTGGAGATGGGGGCTGCGGCCGAAGCTCTGATCACCGCGGCAACAACGCCATCATCTATAAACTGACGTAACGGCACACAGACCCCCCCCCTCACACCCCAACACGCGAGGAGGGGGCTCAGAGGGTCCATACTCAGATACCACGACCGGTCACATTCTGCTGGGAGTGATGGGACGCGCAGTCCATGAAGTAGCTTTATTATTTTTCTTTGCGTCCGCAAGGCGCCCCCTCATACCGTGGAGTGTTGGGGGCCGGTACGCTGCCCCCTCCCCCAGTCTGGAATGCCAAGGGGTTCTGCGCAGGTTTGGTCACAGTCATGGCGGTTTAGGGGCAGTTCGGCATCAGTTCGCTGGCACAGTGCGACTCATCTCAATCCCTCTAACTTCTCCGCTTCATTAACCCTTTTGTGTGCCGCGCTCACTGCGGAGGCGGTTTGCCTATATTCCTGGCTTTAACGGTTGCGGCTTCCACCGCGTTCATCACTGTGGCCCTCAAGCCCCCCTTCTCCAACTCGTGCAGCGCGTGGATAGTGGTGCCCCCTGGAGTGCAGACGTCAGAGCGCAGCTTGGCCGGGTGCTCCCCCGTCTCCAGCAGCATCTTGGCAGCGCCCTGCGGTGAAAAAAGAGCCATGAGATTAAATTGCACCAAAACATTGTCTCCCCGATCCGCCCGCACATCGTGTCACCGGCCGAGGTTACCCCGAAACCCTCAAAACAAATCCCTCAGAGCTGCGGAACGCCACGGGACACCTCCCGGGGAGGGTTACCAGATGAATCCCTGCCCGCACGTACCAGCAGGGTCTGAGCCGCGATGCGGTGGGAGAGCTCGCTGGACATTCCCATTTTGACGGCACCGTCGGCGAGGGCCTCTGCGAACATGTAAACCTGGATAGAGGAAAGACACAGGAATGAGCAGAATACCGGGAATTACCGGGACCGGCACGCATCAGATCCGCAGCCAATGGCCGGACACAGGAATGAGGGGGACGTGTGCAAAACTACCCAGCGCCCATCTGTGATGGGTATGGTGGGCCCCTCCCCCACTTACATAGGCCACTCCGCTGCCACTCAGCCCGGTGTGGATATCGATGTAGGACTCCGGCACCTCCTCACTGAGGCCACAACCAGAGAAGAGGCTCTTAAGCATGGCCACCTCCCGGTCCCCGGCACAGCGCCCACGGCACAGCACCACAGCCCCCTCCTGAACCAGGCACGGCAGGTTAGGACTCATTCGGAGAACCTTGGTACCGTCAGGTAAAGCCTGGAGGAGGAAACACAGCAAGTGAACGAGGACCATGCAGAGTGTACCGTGACATACCGGTGCGTGACTAGCGGTGTGATTAATGCACCTCTCTCTCTTATCTGCTCCCTGTACCCTGTATGATGACATACCTGTGCGTGACTAGCGGTGTGATTTATGCACCTCTCTCTCTCTTATCTACTCCCTGTATGTCTTATTCCTTTGTGTTATATGTGTAGCGCTCACTCCCGGAGGAGCCGCTGAATTAACCTCGGGTTAGTCTCACCGCACTAGGGAATAAATATACACCAGCACTGTTATGGATTTTTATAGATTATATTCTTTACTGATCCCAATAAAGCGGCATATATAACGTAGATACGGTATTTAAACGACAGGATTTCGTAACGCGGGAAAAAAACACGCGACGGCAAAAGAAAAGATTAACCCCCTCAGTTCTGGAGTGTAAGTCCAGTGAATAATAGCTCAATGTGTATTGTCTCGGGTACCCGGGTACTGTATTCAACTGGCCAGTGAATGAAACAAACAATCTTCGACTAGTCACCGTTGGGGCCCTGTGGATTTAAACAATACTGCAGCGTGCGTTTCGTATTTTTGAAACTGCGGCCTGGGAGGCCTCTCACCCATCCGATAGACAGAGTGTCCAGCACCCGATCAAGGATCTTCTCCCGCCGGACACTGGGACTCTGTGCCACTGGATCCGTTCCCTGTTTGTCGAATCTCTGCAACTGGAACAACGATCCACCACCTGCACTCCTAAAATCGATCAGCGCGGTCTCCTTACTCGGGGTCCAGCCGGAACCAGCTTGTCATCCAGACCTCTCAGCGCTGCGTAGGTAGGTCTCAGCATGGTCACTGTCCCGATCTCCAGCACCAGTGAGGCAGCACCTGTACTCCGGCCTGGTCGCGATCCTTGACAGTTCTCACGTGCGTCCTCCACCTTTCACCGCTCCGCTCACTCTGAACATGCCTTCCACGAGGCTGATCTCCTTCCTCTTCCACCCCCTTCCTGTCCTCACGCAAAGCATGATGGTAGGTGTAGTTCAGTCATTGTCCAGCATAGTCCATTATGTCTCTGTCTCCCTCTGGTGGCCATAATAATTAAATGCAGCAGAACACAGTCTTTAAAGCAGCGCTACATATTTATCCAGCAGCATAGTGTAGGTTGTGATAGAGGCCAACTATTAAGGACCTCATTCACAGTTCAGGGTTCTGTGTTGCTGCTGGGCATATTGGTTGTAACTTCTTGCAAACTCCTGTTTATTGTGGCATTTACCGCCAGCCCTGTAATCTGTATTCGAATAGAAGGCTACTTCAAAGACCTTTCTACCAGTTGCAGGGCTCCCTCTTGTGTCTGTATCCTGTCGCATCTTCTCTTGTTCAGTTTCTGTGTATAGTGTGTGTAAGTGTGTAGACTTTGTGTGTGCTGGATTCTGCTTCATGCAGCAACAAACCTGCCTAAAAGGCTTAACAGCACTCCCGCGCCGCACCCCCAACATACATACACACAGGGCCCACCCCCCAACATATATACACACACACCCCGCGCCCCAACATATATACACACACACACACACAGGGCCCGCAAAACCAAAATATATACACACACACACAGGGCCCGCGCCCCAACATATATATACACACACACACACACAGGGCCCGCAAAACCAAAATATATACACACACACACAGGGCCCGCGCCCCAACATATATACACACACACACACACAGGGCCCGCAAAACCAAAATATATACACACACACACAGGGCCCGCGCCCCAACATATATATACACACACACGGCCTGCGCCCCAAAATTATATATACACACACACACACACACACACCCGGCCTGCGCCCCAAAATTATATATACACACCACACACACACAACCCACCCCGTGCCCCAACATATATACACACACACGCAGGGCCGCGCCCCAACATATATACACACACAGGGCCCGCGCCCCAACACACACACACACACACACACACACACACACGGCCCGCGCCCCAACATATATACACACACACACCACACAGGGCCCGCAAAACCAAAATATATACACACACACACAGGGCCCGCGCCCCAACATATATACACACACACACACACAGGGCCGCAAAACCAAAATATATACACACACACACAGGGCCCGCGCCCCAACATATATATACACACACACGGCCTGCGCCCCAAAATTATATATACACACACACACACACACACACACCCGGCCTGCGCCCCAAAATTATATATACACACACACACACACACACCCACCCCGTGCCCCAACATATATACACACACACGCAGGGCCCGCGCCCCCAACATATATACACACACAGGGCCCGCGCCCCAACACACACACACACACACACACACACACACGGCCCGCGCCCCCAACATATATACACACACCACACACACACACACACACACACACACACACACACACGGCCCGCGCCTCAACATATTTACACGCACACACCCACCCACCGCCCCAACATATACACACGCACACAGGGCCCGCGCCCCAACATATATACACACACACACACCCCGCGCCCCAACATATACACACACAGAAACAACAGAAATCTGGGGGCGCTGAAAAGGCAAGTGATGGAGGGAATAGTAACACAGTGGTGGAGCAGTACGGCAGCTATGTCTTCCCAAAAACCCAAAAAGAAGTACATATACACAAAAGATATGGAAACAGCGCCTATACAGTATCCCCCAACCGTGGGAGGTAAAGGTCACCTAAACAGAGACACCCAAAATGGAGGTCGCAGGTGAAATAAAGAAAGAAGAAATGGGACAATTACCCCTTATGATCTTATATCCAGTAGGGTAGATGATGATCACAGAACTTGAAAGATAAAAAACATGTATTTGTACAGACATACTGTGCCATATATAACAGGTGAAAAACACGAGGGGAAAAGAACTCACATATGATGGAGCCTATGCAATAAAGGCTCAATATGTACGCAGTGGGTCCCTTCAGGGATGACCCCGTCCCCTCCTCATGTAGTTCCTTAGTTTACTTGCGTGGACCATATATAGGGTAAAGCAGAAACAGACCATAGTACAGCATAGCAAACCATAAGTGTATAGGTCAGATGGTCGTAACACTTACGTGGTCCTGAGCCTGTGTATGTACACTGGCTCTGTATGTGCGCCTGGGTGCAATTAAGGATACACCAGTCCCCCTTGAATGGATAAAAAGAACTGGCACGACCTCCACCGTGAAGTAAAAAAGTATTTAATATACAGGTCAAATGAATAAGACCAATAGTAATAAAATAAAAACCAAAACGCGTTTCACTGCTGCCGCAGCTTCCTCAGTTGGTATCAGAACAAATAAAAAATAAAAAGTAATTTGTACAGACTTCACAAATGCACATAAATAGCCATAGTAATCACATATACAGGTGTATTGCATCGAGAACGCCATATCCGCCCTCCGCTGCGTTCCAGCTTGGTGTCCAGCACTTCCGGGGTTCCTTTTCCGGTATCACATGACTGATCCTCCAAAGTGCGGGCGGGCGTTCTCGATGCAATACACCTGTATATGTGATTACTATGGCTATTTATGTGCATTTGTGAAGTCTGTACAAATTACTTTTTATTTTTTATTTGTTCTGATACCAACTGAGGAAGCTGCGGCAGCAGTGAAACGCGTTTTGGTTTTTATTTTATTACTATTGGTCTTATTCATTTGACCTGTATATTAAATACTTTTTTACTTCACGGTGGAGGTCGTGCCAGTTCTTTTTATCCATCCAAGGGGACTGGTGTATCCTTAATTGCACCCAGGCGCACATACAGAGCCAGTGTACATACACAGGCTCAGGACCACGTAAGTGTTACGACCATCTGACCTATACACTTATGGTTTGCTATGCTGTACTATGGTCTGTTTCTGCTTTACCCTATATATGGTCCACGCAAGTAAACTAAGGAACTACATGAGGAGGGGACGGGGTCATCCCTGAAGGGACCCACTGCGTACATATTGAGCCTTTATTGCATAGGCTCCATCATATGTGAGTTCTTTTCCCCTCGTGTTTTTCACCTGTTGTATTTGTACAGACATACTGTGCCATATATATGTTTTTTATCTTTCAAGTTCTGTGATCATCATCTACCCCACTGGATATAAGATCATAAGGGGTAATTGTCCCATTTCTTCTTTCTTTTTTTCACCTGCGACCTCCATTTTGGGTGTCTCTGTTTAGGTGACCTTTACCTCCCATGGTTGGGGGATACCGTATAGGCGCTTGTCACGGGATGGCCCAGCACCCTCAGCCAGGGGCGGGGCGCAGTGACAGTGGTGACATGGACACTTGGGTGTGGTGGCACGCACCCCGTTTTACCAGTATTTTTATTTAGAGGTGACATTGTGTGGTGTAATAAAGTGTTCCCCGTTGGTTTATTGTGTAAAGTATTTTCCCTTTGTTGCCTTGCTCGCCGCCATTTTCCGATCACCTTGTGGCGCAGTTAAGAATTCTCGATTCGGAAAATGGCCGATCCGAACCATCCGGTTCGGATCGCAAAATGGCCGATTCGGACCATCCGGTCCGAATTGGCGACTCCCTGAAGGATGGTGGCCAATGGGTCCGGGAGGGCGGGCAAGGAGTCCCATTGTATTCTAATTGTGTGCAGAGGTAATAAATGCTTGGTCTGTAAACAATAAACTCAGATTCTGCAGTGCATTCAGCTTTGACTGGTGTGTCTTTATTTCCACCGTATTTTCGTATCTGAGAGCCCCCGCGATCTCAGAGTACGGTGTCCATTCAGGTACGAACCGAAGCGAGCGCTCTGTGCCTGCATCGTGTAGCAGGGCAGAGGCGCAGCGCAGGAAGATTCGGTTCTCAGAGGGACGGAGATCCGAACCGAAGGGCGCGGCCGCGTACCGCGCTTCGGTATTGCGAGGGATTGCGGTGCGATCCGAATCCCTCGCCCATCCCGACAGATCCGAAGATCCATCCAGCCTCGATCCGATTCGAAGAGTCGTCCACCGAGATCCGAAAAGTTACCCGCACCGCGATCGGAAACGTTTCCCGCAAGATCCGAAACGTTTCCCACATCCGATATTCCTCCGCGGCAGATCCGAACTCCACAGACGTCCCACACCCGCAAGGTCAGTGAACCAGCTGCTCGGGACGCTGAGTGCTGTATGGCTCAGTGGTCGGGCTGGTTCTAGGCAGGGTCCCTCCACCGCCCGCTAACCCTTCCCCAGGGTCACGCCAGGCCGCACGAGACGCCGAGTGCGCGTCACTCGGTAGTCGGGCCAGCGGTAAGCGAAGGGGTCACGCAGATTGAGCACACCCGCAGGCGGAACAACATCCCATTCCGTCATACTGGTGGCAGCGGTGGGATCGCTCTCTGCAGACCCCTGGGAGACCTACGCCATGGCGGTGTACACCCCCTACAACCGGGACACCCTGCGTGGGATGTTGGAGAACCGGGGAGGAACGCCGGGTAACAAGAAAAGGAAGACCCTGATCAAGGAGCTGACCAGGATGGATCAGGACGAGGCGACGACGCCCGTCCCCAGCCCTGTCCACGCAGAGGTGGAGGAAGGCGCTGACCTCAGAGAGGTGCGGCGTCGGATCGCACTGCTTGGAGATGCCCCGACGACAGAGGACCGATGTAAGGTGATTCGGGAGTTCTACCGGGAAGTTGAGCTGGAGAAGGAACGCCAGCACCAGCTGCGGTTGGCAGAGCTCCGCGGAGCAGAAACTGAGTACAATGACCCCGAACCTTACCCCGTGGAACCCTGGGTCGAGACTCACAGCTCGTCTGGAGCTTCACCCTGGGAATCCACAACCCCCAGTGACGACGCTTGCGGGACTCTCAGCTCGTCTGGAGCCTGTACTGAGGACATCACTCATCCCAGCGACCCTCGGATGGAGACTCACAGCTCGCCTGGAGCTGCATCTGAGGACGCCATATTCCCCATTGAGGAGCGGTGCTCCTGTGCCGGCACCTTCGCAGACATGAAGGTCGTGCTGGCAAGAAGGCTGCAGGAGGGTCCAGAGCGGGACCAGGGGTCCACAGAGGAACTGTGGTACGAGGCCCTGGACCATGAGCGGGACTGCCATGATGTGGACATTCCTTCCGACGCTGACGTCTATCGGGAGCAGTACGCTGTGCGGGCAGCGTTCCTGCAGGGCCGGGCCCCAGAAGAGTGGGAGGCCGAGCTCTGGAGTCTGGTGCAGGAGGAGGTCGCACTGGACGCCGCGTACCGCGCGCTCCGGTGGCTAACCGCCGCTCCGGCAGTACGCCCGTTGGGAGGCAGTTCCGTTGCAGGGCCTCGCTACGGAGGCACAGGACTGCTCTACGCGAGCATGGCCGCCGACCCCGATTTTGGAGAGGAGACCGAGGAACGGATGGAGGACATCCTGGAGCGACGGGAACTGGAGATCCCGTCAGACAGCAGGGACTCAGTGTTTGAGGAGCTGGAGTCCCTCGCTGAGCGAGAGTGGGAGCTCGAGGTGGCTTATCGAAGACTGTTGGACGGCGTTCCGCAGTCGAGCCTGAGCTCCCCGTGGTGGGACGGGTCGACGGAGGAAGTCGACAGTCCCCAGGTTTGGGACCTATGGGAAGCCGAGGCGGACTCATGGGTGCCCGTGGGGGGGTCGTCTGAGGAAGTTACCCCCCTCACCCCGCAAGAGGACAGGGTGGCCGAGGCCACGGGTCCAGCGGGGGAGGAGACGGATGGTCTCCCCGGGATGGGTTGTGCGCAACCGTCGATTGCCCCGGGGGGTGAAGTGACCATCCTTCCCCAAGGAGATCTCCAACCAGCAGAAGAGCTGGCTACGGGGCAGAGTGCTGCTGGCCTCTGCCCACTGCCCAAAGTCTGCCAGGAGGGGCAGACAGATGGTTCCCCCGGGATGGGTTGTGCGCAACCCTTGGTTGTCCCGGGGGGTGAAGCAACCGTCCTTCTCCAAGGAGATCTCTCGCCAGCAGAAGAGCTGGCTACGGGGCAGAGCGCCGCTGGCCTCTGCCCACTACTCAAAGTCGGCCCGGAGGAGCAGACGGATGGTTCCCCCGGGACGGGTTGTGCGCAACCATTGATTGCCCCGGGGGGTGAAGAAACCATCCTCCCGCAGGGAGATCCTCGCCCAGCTGACGAGCTGGCCACGGGGCAGAGCGCCGCTGGCCTCTGCCCATCCCTCTCAGTTTGCCTCGAGGGGCAGCGCGAGGATGACCCTGTACGACTGCCGCGGCAGCGGTCCAGTCCCCTCGTCGGCGGCCAGGGAGAGCAGCCGGGTTTGACCCCGTTTGTCCTCCCGGTTGCCGTTTTCGTACCCGGCCAACCAGCAGAAGAGCTGACGCCAGGGCAGAGAGCCGTTGGCCTCTGCCCGTTCCGCCCGATTCGCCCCGAGGGGCAGAGCGTGGATGACCCTGGGCGACTGCCGTTGCATCCCGTGATTCTCCCTTCCAGCTGGCTGGAGGAGCAGCCAGGTTTGGCTCTTGTGGTTCCTTCAGTTGCCGTGTCCGTACCTGGCCCTCCAGTGGAAGAGCTGGCAACGGGGCAGAGCGCCGCTGGCCTCTGCCCATTTTTGCAACTTTTGGGCTCGGGAGCCTTACCCCGCCACGGTCCTGTCCCACGGCTGACCTGGGCACCTGGGGCGTGTGCAGTTAGCACCCGGGTTCCCCAGGTGAGTGACAATCCTGGGGGGGGCACCGGAGCCCTCCGGCCCAGAGGCGTGTCCTCTCGCCCAGCCGGGGACACCCTCAGGACATGGGGTCCCGACCAAGCTGGCACGGCCGCAAGGCCAAATGGAGAGGCCTGGTGACCCGGCCTCCCCAGACTGACTATGGGCCTGGGAGCACCGACTTCCCCGGTATGACCCGGTGGGGTCAGACCAGGTGCGTCGAACTGGGGGAGGGGGAGGAGTGTCACGGGATGGCCCAGCACCCTCAGCCAGGGGCGGCGCGCAGTGACAGTGGTGACATGGACACTTGGGTGTGGTGGCACGCACCCCGTTTTACCAGTATTTTTATTTAGAGGTGACATTGTGTGGTGTAATAAAGTGTTCCCCGTTGGTTTATTGTGTAATGTATTTTCCCCTTTGTTGCCTTGCTCGCCGCCATTTTCCGATCACCTTGTGGCGCAGTTAAGAATTCTCGATTCGGAAAATGGCCGATCCGAACCATCCGGTTCGGATCGCAAAATGGCCGATTCGGACCATCCGGTCCGAATTGGCGACTCCCTGAAGGATGGTGGCCAATGGGTCCTGGAGGGCGGGCAAGGAGTCCCATTGTATTCTAATTGTGTGCAGAGAGTAATAAATGCTTGGTCTGTAAACAATAAACTCAGATTCTGCAGTGCATTCAGCTTTGACTGGTGTGTCTTTATTTCCACCGTATTTTCGTATCTGAGAGTCCCCCGCGATCTCAGAGTACGGTGTCCATTCAGGTACGAACCGAAGCGAGCGCTCTGTGCCTGCATCGTGTAGCAGGGCAGAGGCGCAGCGCAGGAAGATTCGGTTCTCAGAGGGACGGAGATCCGAACCGAAGGGCGCGGCCGCGTACCGCGCTTCGGTTTGCGAGGGATTGCGGTGCGATCCGAATCCCTCGCCCATCCCGACAGATCCGAAGATCCATCCAGCCTCGATCCGATTCGAAGAGTCGTCCACCGAGATCCGAAAAGTTACCCGCACCGCGATCGGAAACGTTTCCCGCAAGATCCGAAACGTTTCCCACATCCGATATTCCTCCGCGGCAGATCCGAACTCCACAGACGTCCCACACCCGCAAGGTCAGTGAACCAGCTGCTCGGGACGCTGAGTGCCGTATGGCTCAGTGGTCGGGCTGGTTCTAGGCAGGGGTCCCCTCCACCGCCCGCTAACCCTTCCCCAGGGTCACGCCAGGCCGCACGAGACGCCGAGTGCGCGTCACTCGGTAGTCGGGCCAGCGGTAAGCGAAGGGGTCACGCAGATAGAGCACACCCGCAGGCGGAACAACATCCCATTCCGTCATAGCGCTGTTTCCATATCTTTTGTGTATATATACACACACAGGGCCGGCGCCCCAACAAATACACACACATACACAGGGCCCGTGCCCCAACATATATATATACACACACACACACACATACATAGGGCTCGCGCCCCAACATGTATACACACACACACAGGGCCTGCGCCCCAACATGTACACACACACACAGGGCCTGCGCCCCAAAATATATACACACACACACACACACACACACACACACACACACGGCCTGTGCCCCAAAATATATACACACACACACACACAGGGTCCGCGCCCCAACATATATATACACACACACACACACAGGGCCCGCGCCCCAACATATACACACACACAGGGCCGGCGCCCCAACAAATACACACACATACACAGGGCCGGCGCCCCAACAAATACACACACATACACAGGGCCCGCGCCCCAACATATATATATACACACACACACAGGGCCCGCGCCCCAACAAATACACACACATACACAGGGCCCGCGCCCCAACATATATATACACACACACACACAGGGCCCGCGCCCCAACATATATATATACACACACACACACACAGGGCCCGCGCCCCAACATATATACACACACACACACACACACACACACAGGGCCCGCGCCCCAACATATATACACACACACACACAGGGCCCGCGCCCCAACAAATACACACACATACACAGGGCCCGCGCCCCAACATATATACACACACACACACAGGGCCCGCGCCCCAACATATATACACACACAGGGCCCGCGCCCCCAACATATATATATATATATACACACACACACACACACAGGGCCCGCGCCCCAACATATATACACACACACACAGGGCCCGCGCCCCAACATATATACACACACACACACACACAGGGCCCGCGCCCCAACATATATACACACACACACACAGGGCCCGTGCCCTAACATATATACACACACACACACACACAGGCCCCGCGCCCCCAACATATATACACACACACACACACACACACACACAGGGCCCGCGCCCCAACATATATACACACACATAGGGCCCGCGCCCCAACATATATACACACACACAAGGCCCGCGCCCCCAACATATATACACACACACACAGGCCCGCGCCCCCAACATATATACACACACACACACACACACACACACAGGGCCCGCGCCCCCAACATATATACACACACACACAGGGCCCGCGCCCCCAACATATATATACACACACACACACACACACACACACAGGGCCCGCGCCCCAACATATAGATAGACACACACACACACACACACACACAGGGCCCGCGCCTCAACATATATACACGCACATACCCACCCACCCAGCGCCCCAACATATACACACGCACACAGGGCCCACGCCCCAACATATATACTCACACACACAGGGCCCGCGCCCTTACCTGACTCCTCCGCACACAGAGCTCGGTGACGCTCTGGGACGTCATTCAGAGTCTCTCTCATTCCTCACATCATGGCGGCCGCGTCACCTCGCTCATAACACTCACCTCCTCCAACGTGCGCAGCGTGACGCCGGCCGCCACCGAAATAATGACATGTTCAGGGGTCACCAAGGGGGAAATCTCCTGCAGCACCGCGGGAACGATGTGAGGTTTCACAGCCAGGAGGATCACCAAGCAGCCGAGCACCACGTCCCCATTCACATGCGTCACGTGACAGCCGTGCTCCTACAGCAGGAGACACGCATTAAGACGCCATAAAAACAGCGCCACCCCTCCAAATATGAGACCACGCCTCCAAATATGAGACCCCCCCGAATATGAGACCGGCTACACCCCCTCCAAATATGAGACCACGCCTCCAAATATGAGACCGGCTACACCCCCTCCAAATATGAGACCACGCCTCCAAATATGAGACCGGCTACACCCCCTCCAAATATGAGACCACGCCTCCAAATATGAGACCCCCCCCTCAAATATGAGACTGGCCACACCCCTCCCCCAAATACGAGACCGGCCACACACCCCCAAATACGAAACCGGCGGCACCCCTCCCCCTCCAAATAGGAGACCGGCAGCACCCCTCCCCCACCCAAATATGAGACCGGCTGCACCCCTCCCCCCAAATATGAGAACGGAACGTCCGCACCCCTCACCCCCAAATATAAGACCAGCTGCTCCCCCCAGACTTGGCACCCATCCCACCATAGTCATAAAGTCCAGCCCAGCCCCCGTTACGGAGCCCCACATACCCAACTCCTGTCCTGGAGGAGGTGTCGCAGTTACTCACCTGGAATGGTTTGAGGTTGCGGTCAGAGGGAGCGCTCACCGTCACATCCCCAGCCTGGACAGTGCCTGGAACAACCACAACCAGCATCAGAACAAAAACAGGATAAACACAGGGTCTGCCTCAAACTGCACCGACACAAGGCGCAGCGAGCCAGTACCGGCTCAGGTGGAGCGGTAACACGAGGGCGCAGCGCGCCAGTACCAGCTCAGGTGCAGCGGTAACACGGGGCCACAGCGAGACAGTACCGGTTCAGGTGGAGCGGTAACACGGGGGCACCACAAGCCAGTACCGGTTCAGGTGGAGCGGTAACACGGGGGCACAACGAGCCAGTACCGGTTCAGGTGGAGCGGTAACACGGGGGTGGTTTTGCTGGGGCAGTGACACTGGGGGAGGCGGTGCCAGTTCTGGTGGAGCAGCGACGGGGGAGGCGGTGCCAGTTCTGGTGGAGCCGCGACACGGGGGCGGTGACAGTTCTGGTGGAGCGGTGACACGGGGGGGAGGTTCTGGTGGAGCGGTGACACGGGGGGAGCTTCTGGTGGAGCGGTGACACGGGGGGGGGAGGTTCTGGTGGAGCGGTGACACGGGGGGAGGTTCTGGTGGAGCCGGTGACACGGGGGAGTTCTAGTGGAGCGGTGACACGGGGGGAGGTTCTGGTGGAGCAGTGACATGGGGTGGTTCTGGTGGAGTGATGACACGGGGGGCAGTGCCAGTTCTGGTGGAGCAGTGACACGGGGGCGGTGCCAGTTCTGATGGATCGGTGACACAGGGGGGTGGTGCCAGTTCCGGTGGAGCAGTGACACGGGGGGGGGCAGTGCCAGTTCCGGTGGAGCAGTGATACAGGGGGGGGCGGTACCAGTTCTGGTGGAGCAGTGACACGGGGCGGTGCCGGTTCTGGTGGAGCGGTGACACGGGGGTTGGTGTTGGTTCTGGTGGAGCGGCGACACAGGGGGTTGGTGCTGTTTCTGGAGGAACAGTGAAACGTGGAGGGGGTTGGTGCCGGTTCTGGTGAAGCGGTGACAAGGGGGGTTGGTGCTGGTTCTGGTGGAGCGGTTACAGGGAGGGGCCGTGTTGGTTCTGGTGGAGTGGTGATATGGGGGGGTGACGGAAACCCACTCCTTCTGCCTGTCCTGCTCTCCAGACACCCCCTTACCAAGATCAGCCCAGCCACTGGGTTGCTCGGAACTCCGTGCCTCCAGCAGCCTGATCAGTAGCTCCAGACCTGCTTGGTCTGATCCTCTGCCTTGGAGCCTCTTTGAATTTCCAGAAGGCCTCTCTGTGCCTTCTGAGGGTGAGAGTGGGTATCCTGAATGAGACACCAGACAAGCTGTATGTTCAAGCAGGAATCTGAGACTTTTATTGAAAAACGCCACTATTTATGCCCAGGTCCAACAGGAATAATTTGCATAAACCAACCGACGAACATTGACCTACTAAAACTCTAATTACATTATGTCAGTTAGATATTAACAATGAACATTCCTTAGCCTTCATATCACACATCATTTACATAATCTATTGTTCTAATAGATCAGATTAAAGTCAAACAATGTCCCAGACTCTTGACTGCTCAAACATGCAACCAGATAGAGAGAAAAACACTCTTGCACACAGCACTCAAACCTATTTTACATTCTATACGAAAGAACGGTCTGCCCTTTCAAAACACATCTTAGTTCACATTCACATAAAATAATAAAAGTACATTTAAACTAAAACCGAGCAATTTACAACACACTGCTTCCCCCAGCAGTTCCCTCATCCTATAAACTCCGATCCAGGACCTGCACCTTACTTACAATACCACAATACAAAAAGAAAGTGTCTCGATCCTCATTTTCCTACAGAGCACCACAATTCTCGAATAACCTCCCAGACGCCATCAAATCTTCCCCCAGTCTAAAGTCCCTTAAGAGATCTCTATTAACATACTTTAATACAGAATGCGCCTGTAAACATGTAACACAGTGACTATATACAGAATGCACCTGTAAACATGTAGCATAGTGACTATATACAGAATGCGTCTGTAAACATGTAACAGTGACTATATACAGAATGCACCTGTAAACATGTAACACAGTGACTATATACAGAATGTGCCTGTAAACATGTAACACAGTGACTATATACAGAATGCACCTGTAAACATGTAACACAGTGACTATATACAGAATGCACCTGTAAACATGTAACACAGTGACTATATACAGAATGCACCTGTAAACATGTAACATAGTGACTATATACAGAATGCGCCTGTAAACATGTAACATAGTGACTATACAGAATGAGCCTGTAAACATGTAACACAGTGACTATATACAGAATGCACCTGTAAACATGTAACACAGTGACTATATACAGAATGCACCTGTAAACATGTAACACAGTGACTATATACAGAATGCACCTGTAAACATGTAACACAGTGACTATATTTGCTACATATTAATTTTCTGGGTTAATCTGTATATTTGTGTTTTTAATATCTTGCATTTTATTACTTTGTATTTCTGTAACAACTCAATGTTCTTGAATTATCCCACAAGACACGGAGGCGAGTATTATACTATCTTTTCTTTACTTAATCCGATAGCAGCAAAGAAAAACGCTCAAATACAACAACAAAAGTATTTAGAGAGAAAAATACAGTTTAACAATACATATAACAATAGCAGGTAATGGTACAGTCCAGCTCCCTGCTGTCCAAGCGTCCGGGAGAACGCTCCATAAATGCCCTGGTAACCCTTGGCTCCTCCTATTTTCTTTGCTGCTCGCCGAGATAAAAGGAGTATTGGCAGCAACCTTGTTAAAGTGATGCTAATTTGAAATTAAATTGATATTAAATTATTTTATGGTTATATTTTCAGTATTTTACACTTACTGTAATTAGTGTCTTTTAACACACACACACACACACACACAGACACACACACACACAGAGTAGAATTGTTATTTTATTGAACTGGTTGAGCAAAGGAGTTTTGTTTCCTTTGGTTCATATTTTACATTTTTTTTTCACAAATTTATTATCGTTTTCCTCTGGGGAGATGTGTCTGTCTCCCCGGCGGTCAGTTTCAGGTCCTCAGCCCCTTTGCGGCTCCGTCACAGTGAGGAGAGGCGGCTTTGTGCCATTAGTGTCTGGGGTAACGTTCGCGGCGCTCGTGCATGCGCTGTGCGTCTCAGGAATTTACCTCAGACGAGCGGTGGCGGTTTTCTGTACGGCAAGTCTTGCATACACTTAGTGGATTATGACTAATCCAAATTTACCAGCTACCCCTAGTGCCCTTATACCCATATCCCATGACTGCTTAGGTCTGTGACCTCTTTGTTCCACCATACCCTTCCCCCCCAATAACCACACACACACACACACACACACACACACACACTTCTGTATTGGAAAGGGCGTGGCCACAGCTTTTATTGAAAACCACATGTAGAATCCATTTTATTCATCCATATAATCCTGACCCTCTCGCGCATGTCCTGCGGGAGGCAGTTACACCAATTATTTTCCATGAGCTCATCGCCCCCACCTGACCTGATTCAAGTGAGGGTCGTCTCCCCTATGCCCACCCGAAGGTGGCGTATTCTTTATCTGTTCCGTTGCTGGCAAGGCATCACGCCAACGCCAGAGGCTGCCGCACCCCCCACCGGCAGTTTCTGCACTCCCACCGCAGCCAGCGCCCTCTCAACGCCGCTCATAAACCCAGCCAATAGGATATCCAGCCCGATATCCGACAAATGCACCCCGTCATGACGCATGAGGTTCCCATTCTCTCCTTCCAATTCCGTGTGCCGCACTGCAATCCCTCCCAACCGCTCCACGAAGTGCGAAACCGTCCGGTTGACCCTCCGCCGGACCCGCTCCAGCGCCCTCGGTGCCGCCCACATGTCCCAGCACAGCTGCGGGATGACCTTTGACCAAACTAAAGAAACCCCGTCGAACAACCCAAAGCAACGCGCCAAGTCCTGCTTAATATCCTGAATTAAATCTACCGACCGAGCAATCCCAAAATCGTTACTCCCCCCCCCCGCATGGATCAACAAGACAATATCCCGCGGAACCCTCCGAGACAACAAGGACAACTCCCGGAAAACCTGTGCCCACCGCAAACCCCAGATACCCAACCAACGAACTGTGACCAGATCTGGCGGGAAACCCAGGTTCCTCCCGTGCGGCCGACATCCCGCTGGTTGCGCGGCCCAATGCACGTACGAGTGCCTGAAGATCCACACGAATCGATGACGGCCTGAAATTAAAGCAAATTAGGACGGATATATGACATACAGCGCTCTGACTGCCACCTTCCCAGGTGCCACAGCATTTCCGGAGAAGCCCCCACGGCAACTGTCGCGGTGCCTATGTGAAAAGAGTGCGGCGCATACGAAGCCAGGTTGAAGCCCAAGTCCCTTTAGGCAACGCCGAAACACAGTGGTGAACTGGTACCGGGTCAAGGGGAACCCATTCCCATGGACCAAGAATGATCCCTCACCTTGCGGCCGCAGGGCCAGTTGCCGGTCAGTCAGTTCCCCCGGGCATCCGGCTCCCGAGATCCGACCCAGGGTAACCCAAGCCCCCCCTACCACTCTGATCCGTCTTTGAGCACGCAATAAAAATCCGTACCCCTCCCTCCAAACTCACCACATGGCTCTCCAACAAAGGAGACTCCACCCCGGAACTACGCGCTACTAATTCCCCCACCCGGAACGCCCCATAGAAACAAAACGAAACCCCAAACAGCGCCACCTCGTAACTCGAAAAACAGATTTCCGGCAAGATCCGTAACAGACCGAAAAACAATTCTTCTGATACCGGCCTGCGACGATCTGGAGCCCAGCCCCGGTGCCATCCCGCCACAACCAAAAATCCTGACCGACATCCTCCCATCAAATCGGCACAAAAAGGACAGGGCTGACAAAGCCTTCGGCACCGCTGCTCCCGAGTGCCCCCGCTCCTGTAACTCCAATATCAAAACCAGAGTTGCCCACCACGATCCTCGGCGGACAATCAACCCTTCTCCCTCTCCGCCACCACTGCCCAATCAAGCCAGACCTGCGTGTAAGAGCGCCAGGTCCCCTCTGCCAAAGCGCCGTCCACCATCCTCCTCCTCAGACTGGCGAAACGAGGCGTCACAGCCATGAGGGGAAAGCCACTGTCTCTGTCGCCCGAGGAGCCACGTGCCAAAAATGGGAGAGAGTCAGCGATTACATTATCCACGCCCGGTACATGCGCCGCCCTGACAAAGATGTTGTATTCAAGACAGCGCAAAACCAAATGACGCAGCAAGCCAAAACCGGAGCCGAACCAGAAGAGGAGCGGTTCACCACATGCACAACGCCCATGTTCTCGGTCCTAAAAAAAAATCACTTGCCGATTCGCCAACCTCTCACCCCAAAATTCCAGCACCAGCCACGATCGGAAAGAGTTACATGAAGGTCAGGTTCCGCACCAAAGCGGAAGCAGCCCATTCCTGCGGCCAGGCTTGGGCGCAACAGGACCCTTGGAAGTAGGCCCCAAACCCACCAGAGCCTGGAGGCGTCCGTGAACAGTTCCAGGGAACGGTTGTCCACTTCCGCCTAATGCCAGTAGATATGCCCATTGTACTCCGCCAAAAACTTGCGCCACACCTCCAGGTCCTCTTTCAATGATCGAGTAACGCGCACAAAATGATGCGGTATCCTGACGCCCGCTGTCGCCAAGGAGAACGGCGACAGAACGCCCTACTCATCGGCATCACCCGGCACGCGAAGGCCAAGTGACCCAATAGCGATTGCAACTCTTGTAGCCGCAATTTCTCCGCGCCCAAGGTCCGTACCACCAAGCACTGCAACACCTCAATCTTATCGGCCGGCAAGCGGAAAACCCTCTCTACCGTGTCTATTTTGATCCCCAGAAATGACAAACGGCTACAGAGCCCCTCTGTCTTCTCCTCCGCCAACGGTATACCAAAATCTGCTGCAACCTCCCGGAATGCCCCGAGCAACTACACGTAAACCGTAGACTCACCAGGACCCACGAACAGAAAGTCGTCCAGGTAGCGTACTACGGAGTTCGCACCTGCTCGCTGGCGCACCACCCGCTCCACGAAAGTCGCAAACAACTCGAAATAGTGGCAGGAGATCGAGCGCCCCATCGGGAGGCAACGGTCGTAATAATATTTCCCCCGAAACGAGCAGCCCAGCAGGTGGTAGCAGTCTGGATGGATGGGAAGCAACCTGAACGCCGCCTCCACATCCACCTTGGCTAACCAGCACCCCGGACCAGCCTCCCTAACCAGCTGAAGCGCTTTGTCAAAGGATGCATAACGTACACGACAAGAATCCTTACCTATGCCATCGTTAACTGACGCCCCCGCCGGATAGGACAGGTGGTGGATCATCCTGAATTTTCCTGTCTCCTTCGGAACCAGCCCCAACGGTGAAATTCTCAAGTTGACGAAGGGTAACTCCCCAAACGGACCCGCCATTCTCCCTAGTTGCACCCCCAGCACCCTTTCATTGTCTCGCACAGACACCAAATTTCCCGAAAACAATGAAAAGTCTGATTGCTCATGGGGAATATGAAAGCCGGAGTAAAACCCGTCCTGCAGGAGCACCGCTGCCTGACGACTTGGGTATTTAGCGAGCCACGGGAGCATCGCGTGGACGCGCACCGGCAAAACCCCGGCCACTAAACTCCTCCCAGCCAGCCTAGCCGCTGCGCCTGCTCCCTTCTTAAAACACCTGAACAAGGGGTGGGCCCCTCGTGGCAGAAGCGGCACGCTGCCGCCCACCTGCAATGCGACTTGTTATAGAGCCAACAGCACCCCTTGCCGACCCCCGCCGACCCCCCCCCCCCGGTGCCCTGGGGACAGCGACTCCAAGAAAGGACTGCCCCCCAGGCCGCGCCGGCGTCATCAGCAACAGGTTGGTGTCCTGTACGTCTAAACGCATACCGCCATTTTTTGTCTGAACTGCTGGTCGTATCTGAACCAGCATTGCCCGCCATACACCTTATACGCTCCCCATATGAGATCTATATACGCAAACAAGGGTATGCACCGCTCCGGGTAACGCTCACACACAATACCACTATACGCCAGAAAGCCCTGTATCCAGTTCCCCCACGTACGCGGTAACGTTTTTTCCTATCCCGTCTCCTTTCCCTCCAACCCATACTCAGGTTTTTTAGGGCGATCCACTGACTCCCTATCCGGGGAGACCAGAGCGACAGGACATCCACATACTCCCAAATTTTATCTTTGATCTCTGGGGTCACCTGCAAGCCGAGCGGCGACAATTCGCATGCCGCCCAAATCAAGCGAGGACCCGCCGGTTCCACGCGGGACCCCACTTCCCCCCGCTTCCGTCTGCACCTCCGCAACCGCACGTGCTGGCGAAGCGACCGGCACTGACGCAACCCCCTCCCCCCCGGCACATCCCGCCAGCGGTGAAGAGCAGCGACCAGGGCCTCCACGAACCCCGTCGGTCCGGAGCCATCCTCTGTCGCAGAGCCTGCGCCCCTTAAACCTTGCACACGCAAAGATGCCCCCAAATCAGACTCCCGTGCCGCCATCAGTTGCGACGTACCTCCAGGCATGTCTCCTCCTCCCCATCGGTCATCTTGGTCATTATCAACATGTGGGTTGCGAGTCCTTCCTCCGCAGCCATCTTGCTGCTCTCGATCCGCATCCATCACCGCAGGCCTCCTCCTGGCTCCCAGCTCCTGTAGTCTCATGGGGCAGGACGTTGACAATGAAACTTGTCCCTCCTCGCGGTCCTCGTCCGGTCGCATCGCCTCTGCAATTACGTGCCCCCGAACTCAGGGGGCCAGGACTCAGCCTCTGTGGGGGTCGCGATTGTTTCTCCCTTCTCCCTTGTACCCCCCCTCTAGGGACAGCTCACGGCTCGGTTCCAGCGCAGTCCCAATCAACTCCATGATCGTTGATCCTTGCGCCGCCACGTGTGTCCGCAGCTGCTCCAGCAGAGCTTGCACTTCTTCCGAAGCCCGAGAGGATAGCCTCCAAATTTTCTGCGTGCTCCTTCCTCCGATAACTCCCAGCACTCACAGCCCAATGTCTTTTTAGGAACAAAGTTTGCCGAAAGAAATGCAAAGTTTGCCGGAGGAACCATCAGCAGGGATTTGAATTGCTCTCCCAGTGCTGTACCTGAGCAGAAAAAGGTAAGACCCTCCCCTACAGGGCTTTATATACCACTTACTTACCCTCCACTGTTTCCACCACAATCCAATCACTCCTTCCATGACCATCCTGACTGACCGGCCCAGCCCAGCCGTCATGTCCCCCCTTCCTTACAGGTACAGGGGCTCTCTAAGAATCCAGCGGATGCCCTTAATGCAGCCCTGTCGGTCTTCTCAAATTTAGAACATACAATGGTCTGCTCTGAGGTAACGCTCGTGGCGGTTCGCGCATGCGTGGAACGCCGCGGCTTGTTGCCTCGAGAAATTTCCAGTTAAAAGGAGTTAAATAATCAAAATAAGTAATTAATGTGTCTGGTTATATAGAGCAGCATATCCGTATGTCAATGGATAAACAAACCAGAAGTAATTTGAGGGCTGAGTGTCCAGACCCAACTTTGTCACATAAGCTTAATGTAACCCCGAGTTAGATCCCGAAATTATTCACATCCTTAACCAGTCAAATTGGTCCCGAAAAAGGGGAGTAGAGGCACCTTAAGGGGTGTCATGATAAATTGGATGATTTTGTAGCTCCATTGGCAAAATTAATGGATTCGATTGAGGTTTTTCCTCACTAATGAAAACCAGTCCTGTTTGAACACAGGGGCCGAGTACAGAGATTAGTCTGTGTTTTTGGTAACATAACACAACTTTATCGAGCGAAAAGGAGACGCTCAATTCTCCTCAGGATCCACCCTAAAGTGGCCACTTTAGCGCATAATGAACTGTTGGTGCTATATAAATGATAATAATAATAATGAGCCTGGTCCCAGCGCTGAGGGTCTGTTATTTAGAGAAGACATCTTCGAGGAGATGACCGAATATACAGTTGTGTTCAAAATGATTCAACCCCCACTGAAATTGAGTGTTTTGGCCAGTTTGACATTGATTTTGATCATTCAGTCATCTTGCTTACAATTAAATCAAAGAGGCACGTGTAGGTCAGACAAATATAACATAACATTTATAATGAAATAACCACAAATGTCTTTTCTGTGCTCACATCATTATCAGTTTTATTCAACCCCCAAGTGACATTCAATCTTAGTACTTAGTACAACATCCTTTTACAGTTATAACAGCTTTTAAACGTGAAGCATAGCTTGACACAAGTGTCTTGCAGCCATCTACGGGTATCTTCGCCCATTCGTCATGGGCAAAAGCCTCCAGTTCAGTCACATTCTTAGGCTTGCGCACTGCAACTGCTTTCTTTAAGTCCCACCAGAGGTTCTCAATCGGATTTAAGTCAGGTGACTGCGATGGCCACTCCAAAATGTTCCAGCCTCTAGGCTAGGGTCAGACGAAAGCAGTTGTAACGTGCGTTTAGACGCACGAAATCACGGCCGTGCTAGCAGCAAATGACGTCCAATGCCGGGGAACACACGAAGTACGGCCGCACGAAAGTTCGGCCGCGCAACGCAAGTGGCAAACGAACGCATTTTTTCTAGAATGTCAAACCTCTAGTACGGACGTACAGAGTGCGCTGCGTCCGCTAGAGGCGTGTGTGCATGATTGGGAGACGTCAGACGCTGCTAATGTCCGGCCAACATAACGTCCAGACACAAAAAGTGTTTTATTGATGATCCGTACAAAATCACGGACGAAAAGGCGCATCGTATGACCGCTATCGCGTATTCCGTGAAAAAATGCGTCCATTCGTTCGAACGCACTTTTTCACAGACAACGTGAAAAATGCGTTAGTCTGACCCTAGCCTTAATCTGCAACCATGCTCTAGTGGACTTGGAGGTATGCTTGGGATCATTGTCCTGTTGAAAGGTCCAACGTCTCCCAAGCATCAGGTTTGTGACGGACTGCATCACATTGTCATCCAATATCTCCTGGTACTGAAGAGAATTCATGGTACCTTACACACGCTGAAGGTTCCCTGTACCTGCAGAAGCAAAACAGCCCCAAAGCATGATTGACCCCCCGCCATGCTTCACAGTAGGCAAGGTGTTCTTTTCTTCATAGGCCTTGTTCTTCCTCCTCCAAACATAGCGTTGATCCATGGGTCCAAACAGTTTCTAATTTTGTTTCATCAGTCCACAGAACACTATCCCAAAACTTCTGTGGTTTGTCCACATGACTTTTGGCATACTGCAGTCGACTCTTCTTATTCTTTGGAGACAGCAAGGGGGTGCGCCTGGGAGTTCTGGCATGGAGGCCTTCATTACGCAGTGTGCGCCGTATTGTCTGAGCTGAAACTTCAGTACCCACATCTGACAAATCTTTTCTCAGTTCCTCAGCAGTCACACGGGGACTTTTCTCCACTCTACGCTTCAGGTAGCGCACAGCAGTCGAAGTCAGCATCTTCTTTCTGCCACGACCAGGTAGCGTTTCAACAGTGCCCTTTGCCTTGAATTTGCGAATGATGCTTCCTATGGTCTCTCTTGGTATGTTTAACATCTTTGCAATCTTCTTATAGCCATTGCCCTTCCTGTGAAGAGTAATCACCTCTTCTCTTGTCTTCCTGGACCATTCTCTTGACTTCACCATGTTTGTAACCACACCAGTAAATGTCTAGAAGGAGCTGAGTATCACAGTCATTTTAAAGCTGCCTAATTGGTGCTTATTATGCTTTATTGCTGCTCCGTGACATCCACAGGTGTTTTCAATACTTGATTGAAAACACTTGAATGAACCTCTGTTCTTCAGAGTGGTAGTCTTTAAGGGGTTGAATAATTGTGTCAATGAAGAATTCACAAAAGAAACATTTACTACTGTATTACAAAACCAATTGATGTCATTTTAGTTGCATATGGTTCTTTAAAAAGTCCTTGTAGGATTTCATTCTGAATACAATTACAAATGTCACTAAATTCCCTAAAACCCTTTACAGCATTGGGGGTTGAATCATTTTGAACACAACTGTACAAGGTCCTTCTTGACCACAGGTAAGATGAAGGCCAATATCAGGAAAGCTTTCTCGAATAGGTTTTTCGTCATTCCTTATTCCCCCTCAAGGGGCTCCTTTAAATCCTCTTAAAGGGACACTCTAGGCAACATGACCAGCTAAGCTTTTTTAGGTGGTCATGATGCCCTGAGTATTCCCCTGCCTGTCTCCCCTCCCTCCGCTCAGCCGATCAGCTGAAAACAGCTGAGAGACGCGGAGGACTTGACTCCGCCCTCTCAGCTGTCAGTCAGTCAGAGCGGGATTTGTATTTCCCGCTTCTGCCGACTATTGCCGAGTAGGAGACGTCATCGCCCTTTCAGCTTTTAGCGCGATGACGTCTCCAACTCACCGCAGTAGCTGGCGGCAGCCTGAAGATTAGTGTTGCGCGCATCCTCTTGCGCACAATACTAATCCTCAGCAGATGGAGCTGGGAGGAAGCCTGCCGATTGGCTGGCTTACGTGAGAGGCGCGCATGCGGGAGTATAAAAAAAAAAAAGACGCCGTTGGAAACAAGTGGATTTTAGGGTAAGTATTACAGAAAAAAAAAAAATCCCTACCTATTTATTGAGGGAATAGGGATAGTTTAATGTAAAAAAAACAAGGGGGGATTTTTGATTAAAGTGTTCCTATAGCTAGAACCCCAAAAAGACCCCACCTTTGTTCCACAATGGACCACAATTTCACCGTCAAAGTGGTTACAGGGGTTCGAGAAGATCAGGATTTTTGGGGAGTATAATTTCACTCCAACATCCCAAGGTGGAGAATTCTGCCCAGTATCAACCTGAAAAGAACACCTAAACGAGTACGTTGTGTACAATCATTTCAAAAGGGAAGACATTCCGTCATTAAAAGGAGTTTTATCTCCGCAAGATTGGATGGTCAATATAGACCTAAAGACGCTTATCTGACAATCCCAATAAACTACAAAGTATCGATCCTTACACCGACACAATCTATCGAATTTCTAGGTGTCACCGTAACTACGATGGAGATGTCTCTTTCTCTGCCTTCAGCCAAAGTTCGGCTGATTCACAGAGAAATCAGATGTCTTCTATCTGCAGAAGAATCTCTGAGATGGTTAGCTCACCTCCTGGGTCTACTCTCCGCAGCAATACAAGTGGTCTTTACAGGACCGCTTTATCGTCGAGCTCTTCAATGTCTGAAAGCACGATTTCTGCGGAGGGGATGGCTTTATCCAGATTGCATCTCTCTGGACGACGAGTCGAAATTGGAGATGCAGTGGTGGCTAATCATTTAGTGTCATGGAACGGTAAAGCCATCATCCATCCAACTCCAGAATTGGTCAGAGTCAGACAGTATCTCAGTCCAGGCCAATACATTCCAGGGTTCAGCAATGTAATGGCGGACCGGAGTTCAAGGTATCTGATAGACTCCAGCAATTGGAGATTAGACGCCAGGGTATTTGCCAGTTTGTCATCCCTCTGGGGTCCCTTCGCTATAGATTTGTTGGCTTCTAGCCTTAATATTCCTTTACCACAATACTACTGTTGGAGACCAGACCCCATGGCTTTGGCCACGGATGCTCTGGTCCAGACCTGGACGCTAGGGATGCTTTCCGTCTGTTCATTCTCATTTCAACATTAATATGACTAGTACAAGTACAATTAGCTACAATAGTGCTTATAGCACACTTCTGGAGGTCTCAACCATGGTTCCTGCACCTCCTGAAACTGGACATTCCCAGGCTAATTCGTGTCCCATCGTCCACCTTGGGAGACCCAGAGGGAACGCTTCAGAATTCTTTGAGTCTTCACTCATTTTTTAAGCTGTTAAGTGTAATATCAGGGGTCACTGGCCTTCAGTCAACATTTCGGATGCATCTGCCACTTTTTGTTGAGTTCCTGGGCCCCTCTACTAGGAGGAGATACGGTAGCGCATGGATCTCATGGGTTTCTTGGTGCATGGAACATCAAGTTGATCCCATATTAGTTCCTTGAGTAACTTTAGTTTTTTCACACATCTATTTGGGGATGGTAAAGTGTATCGCACGATTAATAACCTCAGATCGGCGAAATCTGCTTCACTTCAGGGTTTTATTGGTATTCGTGCCGGGAAGCACCCCATTACCTGTAGGTTATTGAAGGGTATACAGTGTAACGACCCCTCGTTCCCGTTATTCTAACATCTGGGATGTCATTCTAGTTAATTTTCTGGATAAGTGACCGAGAATGAAACTCTGTCTATTAAACGGATTTCTGTGAAATTGGCCGTTTTACTTTACTTGATTTCCTGCAATAGAGTCTCACACGTTCGAGCCCTAAACTTAACGGGAAGAAATGTTTAGTTTTCCTATAGGACAAAGACTTCATTGTCAGAGGTCTTCTATCCAGTTTTGTCACAGTGTCCTACCTTTACATAATAATAATAATAATAATAATAATAATAATAATAATTATTATTATTATTCTTTATTTATAAAGCGCCAGCATATTCCGCAGCGCTGTACAATAAGCACAGTATAGACAGGGTTACAATACATTGAACAACATTTGAAAACAGTACAGGAGGAGATGAGGCCCTATTCCCGTAGGAACTCACAATCTAGGAGGGTTGGGGTTGGAAACAGGAGGAGAGGACTGTAAGGTGAGAGTGATTGATGGTTGCGTCAGTGAGTTGGGGGGTCGGCTTCCCTAAATAGGAATGTTTTAAGGGAGCGTTTGAAGAAGAGAAGTTAGGGGAAAGTCTGACAGCACGAGGGAGAGCGTTCCAGAGAGTGGGGGCTGCGCGTGAGAAATCCTGCAGTCTATCATGGGAAGAGGTGATGCGGGGAGAAGCTAGGCGCAGGTCACTGTTTGACCTTAGGGAGCGGGCTGGGGTGTATTTGGTGATTAGTGAGGACAGGTAGTGGGGCGCTGAGTTAGTGAGGGTTTTGTAATTGTTTTAAAGAATATGGAAGAGTTTCTGCCCCTAACAGGTCCATCCAATCCCAACGGTTATTCATGTCCTTACGCAAACCATACAATCCTGTAACTTCCACCACACTCGCTGGGTGGGTTAAATGGATCATGTCAGGAGCTGGTGTAGTCGTCTCCGTGTTCGGAGCTCATTCATCCTGGAGTGCTTCTGCTTCCGAGGTTTTTTCTTCCGTGGATGTCGTCTTGTAGACATCTTAAACCAGCACACTGGTCCAGAGAATCCACCTTTAGGGAGTGTTATGTTAAACCAGTGTGTCACATGTCACTATCACTAATTCATTAAGCTTTGAACTCGCATAATACTCGCCTCCGTGTCTTGTGGGATAATTCCCAGATTCCCCTATTATCATGACGGGGAATCATAATTATAATAAAGACATGGAGGCGAGTATTATCCCACCTGATAATTGGGTTATTCCCACCCTTATATTTGGTTATTAGGTTTTGATGTTTCAATAGACATTACGGATTTTTTTCAAACCTTCTTAATTTAAGCTCGTGGTGATCTTTATTACATTTATGTTCCGACAGCCTAAACTTCACGTCGACGCTTTCATTGGATGAGGAAGAGTTCTTCCGTTGTTCTGTTCATTGGAGGAGAGCTGGAGCTTCGTGTTGGAGTTTGCGTTGAAGGCTTGAGCTTCGTGTTGGAGTTTGCGTTGAAGGCTGGAGCTTCGTGTTGGAGTTTGCGTTGAAGGCTGGAGCTTCGTGTTGGAGTTTGCGTTGAAGGCTGGAGCTTCGTGTTGGAGTTTGCGTTGAAGGCTGGAGCTTCGTGTTGGAGTTTGCGTTGAAGGCTGGAGCTTCGTGTTGGGGTTTGCGTTGAAGGCTGAGCTTCGTGTTGGGGTTTGCGTTGAAGGCTGGAGCTTCGTGTTGGAGTTTGCGTTGAAGGCTGGAGCTTCGTGTTGGAGTTTGCGTTGAAGGCTGGAGCTTCGTGTTGGAGTTTGCGTTGAAGGCTGGAGCTTCGTGTTGGAGTTTGCGTTGAAGGCTGGAGCTTCGTGTTGGAGTTTGCGTTGAAGGCTGGAGCTTCGTGTTGGAGTTTGCGTTGAAGGCTGGAGCTTCGTGTTGGAGTTTTTCGCTGAAGGATGAATATTCTTCCATGCTTGAGCTTCAAGTTGGAGGAGTCTACGTTGAAGGTTTTAACTTCCTGTTGGAGTTTGTCAAAGGATGATTATTCTTCCATTGTTTCGATTTCGTTGAGGAAGATGTTGACCCGTCTCGCATCAAGAAAAGAGGAGGAGCCAAGGGTTACCAGGACGATTTATGGAGCGTTCTCCCGGACGATTGGACAGAAGGGAGCTGGACTGTACCATTACCTGCTATTGTTATATGTATTTTTCTCTCTAAATACTTTTGTTGTTGTATTTGAGCGTTTTTTTTGCGGCTCTCGGCTTAAGTAAAGAAAAGATAGCATAATACTCGCCTCTGTGTCTTTATTAGAATTGATTCCCGGTCATGATTATAGGGGAATCTGGGAATCCAGGACGTACTTGAAAACGAGAGAAATCTCAATGTATCCTTGCTGGTAAAATCCTTTATAAATAAATTTAAATTCACGCCACGCAATATAAATGAACATAAAGTTCCCAAGGCAAATGTCTGTCTTTTGGGGTTTTTGCCAGGAAAATAAAGGTCTTGGTTTGAAGCGGGGAGCGCTATGTCAGTTCTATGACAGGGGGTTGGTGCTGGTCTTGTGTAGCGGTGACACGGGGAGGGGGTTGGTGCTGGTGTAGCGGTGACACGGGGAGGGGGGTTGGTGCTGGTGTAGCGTGACAGGGGGGGGAGGTTGGGGTTGGTGCTGGTGTAGCGGTGACACGGCGGGCCGTGCTGGTGGAGCGGTGACACGGGGGGCCGTGCTGGTGGAGCGGTGACACGGGGGGCCGTGCTGGTGGAGCGGTGACACGGGGGGCCGTGCTGGTGGATGCGGTGACACGGGGGGCCGTGCTGGTGGAGCGGTGACACGGGGGGCCGTGCTGGTGGAGCGGTGACACGGGGGGCCGTGCTGGTGGAGCGGTGACACGGGGGGCCGTGCTGGTGGAGCGGTGACACGGGGGCGGTGCTGGTTCTGGTGGAGCAGTGACACAGGGGCGCTGCTGGTTCTGGGGGAGCGGTGACACGGGGGGCGGTGCTGGTTCTGGGGGAGCAGTGACACGGGGCGGTGCTGGTGGAGCGGTGACACGGGGCGGTGCTGGTGGAGTGGTGACACGGGGGCGGTGCTGGTGGAGCGGTGACACGGGGGCGGTGCTGGTGGAGCGGTGACACGGGGGGCCGTGCTGGTGGAGCGGTGACACGGGGGGCCGTGCTGGTGGAGCTGTGACACGGGGGCGTGCTGGTGGAGCGGTGACACGGGGGCCGTGCTGGTGGAGCGGTGACACGGGGGCCGTGCTGGTTCTGGTGGAGCGGTGACACAGGGGCGCTGCTGGTTCTGGGGGAGCGGTGACACGGGGGCGGTGCTGGTTCTGGGGGAGCAGTGACACGGGGCGGTGCTGGTGAAGCGGTGACACGGGGGCGGTGCTGGTGGAGCGGTGACACGGGGCGGTGCTGGTGGAGCGGTGACACGGGGCGGTGCTGGTGGAGCGGTGACACGGGGCGGTGCTGGTTGGAGCGGTGACGCACGGGGGGGGTGCTGGTGGAGCGGTGACACGGCGGTGGCTGGTGGAGCGGTGACACGGGGGCGGTGCTGGTGGAGCGGTGACACGGGGGCGGTGCTGGTGGAGCGGTGACACGGGGCGGTACTGGTGGAGCGGTGAACGGGGGCGGTGCTGGTGGAGCGGTGACACGGGGGCGGTGCTGGTTCTGGGGAGCAGTGACACGGGGGCGGTGCTGGTGGAGTGGTGACACGGGGGCGGTGCTGGTTTCTGGGAGCGGTGACACGGGGGCGGTGCTGGTGGAGCGGTGACACGGGGGGCGGTGCTGGTGGAGCGGTTGACACGGGGGGCGGTGCTGGTGGAGCGGTGACACGGGGGGCGGTGCTGGTGGAGCGGTGACACGGGGGGCGGTGCTGGTGGAGCAGTGACACGGGGGCGTGCTGGTTCTGGGGAGCGGTGACACGGGGGCGGTGCTGGTTCTGGGGGAGCGGTGACACGGGGGGCGGTGCTGGTGGAGCGGTGACACGGGGGGCGGTGCTGGTGGAGCGGTGACACGGGGGCGGTGCTGGGGGAGCGGTGACATGGGGGGGGGCGGCTGGTTCTGGGGAGCGGTGACACGGGGGCGGTGCTGGTGGAGTGGTGACACGGGGGCGGTGCTGGTTCTGGGGAGCGGTGACACGGGGGCGGTGCTGGTGGAGCGGTGACACGGGGGGCGGTGCTGGTGGAGCGTGACACGGGGGCGGTGCTGGTGGAGCGGTGACACGGGGGGCGGTGCTGGTGGAGCGGTGACACGGGGGCGGTGCTGGTGGAGCGGTGAACGGGGGGCGGTGCTGGTTCTGGGGGAGCGGTGACACGGGGCGGTGCTGGTTCTGGGGAGCGGTGACACGGGGGCGGTGCTGGTGGAGCGGTGACACATGGGGCGGTGCTGGTGGAGCGGTGACACGGGGGCGGTGCTGGTTCTGGGGGAGCGGTGACACAGGGGCGGTGCTGGTGGAGCGGTGACACGGGGGGCGGTGCTGGTTCTGGGGGAGCGATGACACGGGGGCGGTGCTGGTGGAGCGGTAACACGGGTGTGGGCGGTAACACGGGGGCGGTGCTGGTGGAGCGGTGACACGGGGCGGTGCTGGTGGAGCGGTGACACGGGGCGGTGCTGGTTCTGGTGGAGCGGTGACACGGGGGGCGTGTGCTGGTGGAGCGGTGACACGGGGCGGTGCTGGTTCTGGGGAGCGGTGACACGGGGGGCGGTGCTGGTGGAGCGGTAACACGGGGGCGGTGCTGGTGGAGCGGTAACACGGGGCGGTGCTGGTGGAGCGGTAACACGGGGCGGTGCTGGTGGAGCGGTGACACGGGGGCGGTGCTGTGGAGCGGTGACACGGGGGCGGTGCTGGTGGAGCGGTGACACGGGGGCTGCTGGTTCTGGGGGAGCGGTGACACAGGGGCGGTGCTGGTGGAGCGGTAACACGGGGGCGGTGCTGGTGGAGCGGTAACACGGGGGCGGTGCTGGTGGAGCGGTGACACGGGGGCGGTGCTGGTGGAGCGGTGACACGGGGGCGGTGCTGGTGGAGCGGTGACACGGGGCGGTGCTGGTTCTGGGGAGCGGTGACACGGGGGGCGGTGCGGGGGTCTGGTGGAGCGGTAACACGGGGCGGTGCTGGTGGAGCGGTGACACGGGGCGGTGCTGGTGGAGCGGTAACACGGGGGCGGTGCTGGTGGAGCGGTGACACGGGGGCGGTGCTGGTTCTGGGGAGCGCGTGACACGGGGGCGGTGCTGGTTCTGGTGGAGCGGTGACACGGGGCGGTGCTGGTTCTGGGGAGCGGTGACACGGGGGCGGTGCTGGTTCTGGTGGAGCGGTGACACGGGGGGCGGTGCTGGTTCTGGTGGAGCGGTGACACGGGGGGCGGTGCTGGTTCTGGTGGAGCGGTGACACGGGGGCGGTGCTGGTGGAGCGGTGACACGGGGCGGTGCTGGTGGAGCGGTAACACGGGGGCGGTGCTGGTGGAGCGGTAACACGGGGCGGTGCTGGTGGAGCGGTGACACGGGGGCGGTGCTGGTGGAGCGGTGACACGGGGGCGGTGCTGGTGAGCGGTAACACGGGGGCAGTGCTGGTGGAGCGGTAACACGGGGGCGGTGCTGGTTCTGGGGGAGCGGTGACACGGGGGCGGTGCTGGTTCTGGTGGAGCGGTGACACGGGGCGGTGCTGGTGGAGCGGTAACACGGGGCGGTGCTGGTGGAGCGGTGACACGGGGGCGGTGCTGGTTCTGGGGAGCGGTGACACGGGGGGCGGTGCTGGTGGAGCGGTGACACGGGGGGCGGTGCTGTTGGAGCGGTGACACGGGGGCGGTGCTGGTGGAGCGGTGACACGGGGCGGTGCTGGTGCTGGTGGAGCGGTGACACGGGGCGGTGCTGGTGGAGCGGTGACACGGGGCGGTGCTGGTGCAGCGGTGACACGGGGCGGTGCTGGTGCTGGTGGAGCGGTGACACGGGGCGGTGCTGGTGGAGCGGTGACACGGGGCGGTGCTGGTGGAGCGGTGACACGGGGCGGTGCTGGTGGAGCGGTGACACGGGGCGGTGCTTGGTGGAGCGGTGACACGGGGCGGTGCTGGTGGAGCGGTGACACGGGGCGGTGCTGGTGGAGCGGTGACACGGGGCGGTGCTGGTGCTGGTGGAGCGGTGACACGGGGCGGTGCTGGTGGAGCGGTGACACGGGGCGGTGCTGGTGGAGCGGTGACACGGGGCGGTGCTGGTGGAACGGTGACACGGGGCGGTGCTGGTGGAACGGTGACACGGGGCGGTGCTGGTGCTGGGGAGCGGTGACACGGGGCGGTGCTGGTGGAGCGGTGACACGGGGGCGGTGCTGGTGGAGCGGTGACACGGGGGCGGTGCTGGTGGAGCGGTGACACGGGGGGCGGTGCTGGGGGAGCGGTGACACGGGGGCGGTGCTGGTTCTGGGGGAGCGGTGACACGGGGGCGGTGCTGGTGGAGTGGTGACACGGGGCGGTGCTGGTTCTGGGGGAGCGGTGACACGGGGGCGGTGCTGGTGGAGCGGTGACACGGGGGGCGTGTGCTGGTGGAGCGTTGACACGGGGGGGGTGCTGGTGGAGCGGTGACGGGGGGCGGTGCTGGTGGAGCGGTGACACGGGGGGCGGTGCTGGTGGAGCGGTGACACGGGGGCGGTGCTGGGGGAGCGGTGACACGGGGGCGGTGCTGGTTCTGGGGGAGCGGTGACACGGGGGCGGTGCTGGTGGAGTGGTGACACGGGGCGGTGCTGGTTCTGGGGGAGCGGTGACACGGGGCGGTGCTGGTGGAGCGGTGACACGGGGGGCGGTGCTGGTGGAGCGTTGACACGGGGGGCGGTGCTGGTGGAGCGGTGACGGGGGGCGGTGCTGGTGGAGCGGTGACACGGGGGGCGGTGCTGGTGGAGCGGTGACACGGGGGGCGGTGCTGGTGGAGCGGTGACACGGGGGGCGGTGCTGGTTCTGGGGGAGCGGTGACACGGGGGGCGGTGCTGGTGGAGCGGTGACACGGGGGCGGTGCTGGTGGAGCGGTGACACGGGGGCGGTGCTGGTGGAGCGGTGACACGGGGCGGTGCTGGTTCTGGGGGAGCGGTGACACAGGGGCGGTGCTGGTGGAGCGGTGACACGGGGGCGGTGCTGGTGGAGCGGTGACACGGGGCGGTGCTGGTTCTGGGGGAGCGGTGACACAGGGGCGGTGCTGGTGGAGCGGTGACACGGGGGGCGGTGCTGGTTCTGGTGGAGCGGTAACACGGGGCGGTGCTGGTGGAGCGGTGACACGGGGCGGTGCTGGTGGAGCGGTAACACGGGGCGGTGCTGGTGGAGCGGTGACACGGGGCGGTGCTGGTTCTGGGGGAGCGGTGACACGGGGGCGGTGCTGGTTCTGGTGGAGCGGTGACACGGGGCGGTGCTGGTGCTGGTGGAGCGGTGACACGGGGCGGTGCTGGTGCTGGTGGAGCGGTGACACGGGGGGCGGTGCTGGTGGAGCGGTGACACGGGGGGCGGTGCTGGTGGAGCGGTGACACGGGGGGCGGTGCTGGTGGAGCGGTGACACGGGGCGGTGCTGGTTCTGGTGGAGCGGTGACACGGGGCGGTGCTGGTTCTGGTGGAGCGGTGACACGGGGCGGTGCTGGGGGAGCGGTGACACGGGGGCGGTGCTGGTTCTGGGGGAGCGGTGACACGGGGGGCGGTGCTGGTTCTGGGGAGCGGTGACACGGGGGCGGTGCTGGTTCTGGTGGAGCGGTGACACGGGGGGCGGTGCTGGTTCTGGTGGAGCGGTGACACGGGGCGGTGCTGGTGGAGCGGTGACACGGGGCGGTGCTGGTGGAGCGGTGACACGGGGCGGTGCTGGTTCTGGTGGAGCGGTGACACGGGGCGGTGCTGGTGCTGGGGAGCGGTGACACGGGGCGGTGCTGGTGCTGGGGGAGCGGTGACACGGGGCGGTGCTGGGGGAGCGGTGACACGGGGCGGTGCTGGTTCTGGTGGAGCGGTGACACGGGGCGGTGCTGGTGCTGGGGGAGCGGTGACACGGGGGCGGTGCTGGGGAGCGGTGACACGGGGCGGTGCTGGGGAGCGGTGACACGGGGCGGTGCTGGGGGAGCGGTGACACGGGGGCGGTGCTGGTTCTGGGGGAGCGGTGACACGGGGGCGGTGCTGGTTCTGGTGGAGCGGTGACACGGGGCGGTGCTGGGGGAGCGGTGACACGGGGCGGTGCTGGGGGAGCGGTGACACGGGGCGGTGCTGGGGGAGCGGTGACACGGGGGCGGTGCTGGTTCTGGGGGAGCGGTGACACGGGGGGCGGTGCTGGTTCTGGGGGAGCGGTGACACGTGGGGCGGTGCTGGGGGAGCGGTGACACGGGGCGGTGCTGGGGGCGGTGACACGGGGCGGTGCTGGGGGAGCGGTGACACGGGGCGGTGCTGGTTCTGGTGGAGCGGTGACACGGGGGCGGTGCTGGTTCTGGTGGAGCGGTGACACGGGGGCGGTGCTGGGGAGCGGTGACACGGGGCGGTGCTGGGGGAGCGGTGACACACGGGGGGCGGTGCTGGTTCTGGGGGAGCGGTGACACGGGGGGCGGTGCTGGTTCTGGGGGAGCGGTGACACGGGGGCGGTGCTGGTTCTGGGGGAGCGGTGACACGGGGGGCGGTGCTGGTTCTGGTGGAGCGGTGACACGGGGCGGTGCTGGGGGAGCGGTGACACGGGGCGGTGCTGGGGAGCGGTGACACGGGGCGGTGCTGGGGGAGCGGTGACACGGGGCGGTGCTGGTTCTGGGGGAGCGGTGACACGGGGGGCGGTGCTGGTTCTGGGGGAGCGGTGACACGTGGGGCGGTGCTGGGGGAGCGGTGACACGGGGGTTCGGTACTGGGTGTGGGCGGGGCTTGTACCTGTCAGTATCGCCCCCTGTAGGATCCCTCGCGCCATCTTCCCGGCTCCGATACATCCCAGCCTGCACTGCGCGCCCCACACCGCGGCCATGACAGTTCCACGCGCCGCCTTGCTCCAGCGAGGAGAAACCCACTCGGGGCGGGGCTACAGGGCGCGAGCTCCTTATTGGATGAGCTTAGTGACGTCAGCGACCCACTGTTTTATAAATATGTCCGGAGCAAAAACCTTCACCTGAGAGAAGCGAGAGAAGAGGTGAGGAACATCGGGGTATGAGGGGTTAATATTCCCTGTGTTACAGCCCCTAAGCCGGGGTATGAGGGGTTAATATGCCGTGTTACAGCCCCTAAGCCGGGGTATGAGGGGTTAATATGCCCTGTGTTACAGCCCCTAAACCGGGGTATGAGGGGTTAATATTCCTTGTGTTACAGCCCCTAAACCGGGGTATGAGGGGTTAATATGCCCTGTGTTACAGGACCTAAGCCGGGGTATGAGGGGTTAATATGCCCTGTGTTATAGGACCTAAGCCGGGGTATGAGGGGTTAATATGCCCTGTGTTACAGGACCTAAGCTGGGGTATGAGGGGTTAATATGCCCTGTGTTACAGCCCCTAAGCCGGGGTATGAGGGGTTAATATGCCCTGTGTTACAGGACCTAAGCCGGGGTATGAGGGGTTAATATGCCCTGTGTTACAGGACCTAAGCCGGGGTATGAGGGGTTAATATGCCCTGTGTTACAGGACCTAAGCCGGGGTATGAGGGGTTAATATGCCCTGTGTTACAGCCCCTAAGCCGGGGTATGAGGGGTTAATATGCCCTGTGTTACAGCCCCTAAGCCGGGGTATGAGGGGTTAATATGCCCTGTGTTACAGCCCCTAAACCGGGGTATGAGGGGTTAATATGCCCTGTGTTACAGCCCCTAAACCGGGGTATGAGGGGTTAATATGCCCTGTGTTACAGCCCCTAAACCGGGGTATGAGGGGTTAATATGCCCTGTGTTACAGGACCTAAGCCGGGGTATGAGGGGTTAATATGCCCTGTGTTACAGGACCTAAGCCAGGGTATGAGGGGTTAATATGCCCTGTGTTACAGGACCTAAGCCGGGGTATGAGGGGTTAATATGCCTTGTGTTACAGGACCTAAGCCGGGGTATGAGGGGTTAATATGCCTGTGACGGAACGGGGTGTCACCGTCCGCCTGCGGGTGTGCTCCAATCTGCGTAA
>RXON01000264.1:0-52409 GCA_009667805.1 Leptobrachium leishanense
CTCTCTGGATAGCCGAATGTCCAGGAAAAGTAACCGAACGCTGATTTTCAGCATTCGGTTACCTTTCTCAAGCAATTCGGATCTCTTTGGATAACCCTGTAAGAGTTGTCATGTAAGTTTCAATTTCAGACACATAAAAAATTTCACTTTGCGTGCCCTATCCTTTGCAAATTTTCATCATGCGTATATATATATATTGCCCAGGCCAGCTCACATCATGCATATATATATTGCCCAGGTCAGCTCACATCATGCGTATATATATTGCCCAGGCCAGCTCACATCATGCGTATATATCTTGCCCAGGCCAGCTCACATCATGCGTATATATATTGCCCAGGCCAGCTCACATCATGCGTGTATATATATATATTGCCCAGGCCAGCTCACATCATGCTCACAGACAGTCACAGATGCGCCATCATCATAGGCGTGCGCAGCCTATTGCATTAGGGTGTGCACCCAAAAGCTCAAACACATGAAAAAAAATTATGATATATATATACACACACGCACCCTTATGCATACATACACACGCACACACTCACACATTCAGCCTAAATATATCATTACAATCAGGGTAATTCAAAGAGAATCGAAAAAGTCACCGCACGAATGGAGTGAATAAATTAGCAAAACAGTTCGCTTGAATGTTTGAAAAGTGAAACGCTGTTTGCAAAGAAACTACTGAGCGAAAATGTCAGAAATTTACATATGAGGTCCAGGGAATGATAATAAAAAGGGCTCTTACAGAAAAAATAAGTAAAAAAAAAAACCAGGAAAATGCTTAAAATATCCTAAAAAAAATCTAGAAATAAAGAGACTTTTTACTGCAGAATTTTATAATGAACGGTTTATTAGATATTGAATTAAAACGGGAATATTTTTAACATTGAAGCCTATGGGATTCGCCTGAATAAACTTGCCGAATTAAACCACCGAACAGCAGGGCATTTTCGGGAAGCTTTCACTGCTGGTTCGTGTTCTCTGAATAGCCGAAGCAGTGCTTTTTTATGGGGTTTTTACTGCCCTCGAACAGGCACCGAACAGGCACCGTATGTGCAGGCATTTCGCCAGGATTTGGTGAATTGCCTGCTCTCTGAATAGCCGAATGGCCAGGAAAGGTAACCGAATGCTGATTTTCAGCCTTTGGTTTCCTTTCTCCAGCCATTCGGATCTCTTTGGATAACCCTGTATGTTTATAATTCAGAGGTGCAGCAACCTTGGCCATCCAGTTGTTTTTGAACTACATTTCCCATGAGTCTCGACTAACCCAATTAGTGGCTGAGTATTGTGGCCGATTGTGTTTTATGACTATCCGGGTTATTCAGAGAGAGGTGAAACTCAGGAGAATGACTGGAGAAGTGAAAATTCTAGGTCAAAATAGCCAAACAAGAAAAATTCTCCCATTTATCTCACTTTCCAAATCCGCTATTTGGTCCAGATTGTTCTCTTTTCCTGCCATTCTCCTGGTTTTCACCTTTCTCTGAACAACCCTTAAAGACAGGTGAAAGCCAGGAGAACTGGCAGGAGAAGAGAAAATTCTAGGTCAAAATAGCTGATTTGGAAAGTGAAATAAATGGGAGAATTTTTCTTGTTCGGCTATTTTGACCTAGAATTTTCTCTTCTCCAGTTATTCTCCTGCTTTTCACCGCTCTCTGAATGACCCTGTGAATGTTTAATCCCGAGGTGAGAAATAACATTGCTTTAGATGTTAAAAGCGGGCAATGAGGAAATTTTGTATTTTTTCTACATGATCGTGTTTGGTCTCATTAGAAAGGCCGGCTCTGACCTCTCCAATGACACCTAACTTAACATTGTGGAGTGTAAAGAGAGTTTCATGGCAGTGGATTCTGTGATACGCTTATATGCACCGCACATTACAGAGAGTTTCATGGCAGTGGATTCTGTGATATGTTTATATGCACCGCACATTACAGAGAGTTTCATGGCAGTGGATTCTGTGATAAGCTTATATGCACCGCACATTACAGAGAGTTTCATGGCAGTGGATTCTGTGATATGCTTATATGCACCGCACATTACAGAGAGTTTCATGGCAGTGGATTCTGTGATATGCTTATATGCACCGCACATTACAGAGAGTTTCATGGCAGTGGATTCTGTGATAAGCTTATATGCACCGCACATTACAGAGAGTTTCATGGCAGTGGATTCTGTGATATGCTTATATGCACCGCACATTACAGAGATTTTCATGGCAGTGGATTCTGTGATATGCTTATATGCACCGCACGTTACAGAGAGTTTCATGGCAGTGGATTCTGTGATATGCTTATATGCACCGCACATTACAGAGAGTTTCATGGCAGTGGATTCTATGATATGCTTATATGAACCGCACATTACAGAGAGTTTATGGCAGTGGATTCTGTGATATGCTTATATGCACCGCACATTACAGAGAGTTTCATGGCAGTGGATTCTGTGATAAGCTTATATGCACCGCACATTACAGAGAGTTTACATGGCAGTGGATTCTGTGATATGCTTATATGCACCGCACATTACAGAGAGTTTCATGGCAGTGGATTCTGTGATAAGCTTATATGCACCGCACATTACAGAGAGTTTACATGGCAGTGGATTCTGTGATATGCTTATATGCACCGCACGTTACAGAGAGTTTCATGGCAGTGGATTCTGTGATATGCTTATATGCACCGCACATTACAGAGAGTTTCATGGCAGTGGATTCTGTGATATGCTTATATGCACCGCACATTACAGAGAGTTTCATGGCAGTGGATTCTGTGATATGCTTATATGCACCGCACGTTACAGAGAGATTCATGGCAGTGGATTCTGTGATATGCTTATATGCACCGCACATTACAGAGAGTTTCATGGCAGTGGATTCTGTGATATGCTTATATGCACCGCACATTACAGAGAGTTTCATGGCAGTGGATTCTGTGATATGCTTATATGCACTGCACGTTACAGAGAGATTCATGGCAGTGGATTCTGTGATATGCTTATATGCACCGCACATTACAGAGAGTTTCATGGCAGTGGATTCTGTGATATGCTTATATGCACCGCACGTTACAGAGAGTTTCATGGCAGTGGATTCTGTGATATGCTTATATGCACCGCACATTACAGAGAGTTTCATGGCAGTGGATTCTATGATATGCTTATATGCACCGCACATTACAGAGAGTTTATGGCAGTGGATTCTGTGATATGCTTATATGCACCGCACATTACAGAGAGTTTCATGGCAGTGGATTCTGTGATAAGCTTATATGCACCGCACATTACAGAGAGTTTACATGGCAGTGGATTCTGTGATATGCTTATATGCACCGCACATTACAGAGAGTTTCATGGCAGTGGATTCTGTGATAAGCTTATATGCACCGCACATTACAGAGAGTTTCATGGCAGTGGATTCTGTGATATGCACCGCACATTACAGAGAGTTTCATGGCAGTGGATTCTGTGATATGCTTATATGCACCGCACCTTACAGAGAGTTTCATGGCAGTGGATTCTGTGATAAGCTTATATGCACCGCACATTACAGAGAGTTTCATGGCAGTGGATTCTGTGATATTCTTATATGCACCGCACATTACAGAGAGTTTCATGGCAGTGGATTCTGTGATATGCTTATATGCACCGCACATTACAGAGAGTTTCATGGCAGTGGATTCTGTGATAAGCTTATATGCACCGCACATTACAGAGAGTTTCATGGCAGTGGATTCTGTGATATGCTTATATGCACCGCACATTACAGAGAGTTTCATGGCAGTGGATTCTGTGATAAGCTTATATGCACCGCACATTACAGAGAGTTTACATGGCAGTGGATTCTGTGATATGCTTATATGCATCGCACATTACAGAGAGTTTCATGGCAGTGGATTCTGTGATAAGCTTATATGCACCGCACATTACAGAGAGTTTCATGGCAGTGGATTCTGTGATATGCTTATATGCACCGCACATTACAGAGAGTTTCATGGCAGTGGATTCTGTGATAAGCTTATATGCACCGCACATTACAGAGAGTTTACATGGCAGTGGATTCTGTGATATGCTTATATGCACCGCACGTTACAGAGAGTTTCATGGCAGTGGATTCTGTGATATGCTTCTATGCACCGCACATTACAGAGAGATTCATGGCAATGGATTCTGTGATATGCTTATATGCACCGCACATTACAGAGAGTTTCATGGCAGTGGATTCTGTGATACGCTTATATGCACCGCATATTACAGAGAGATTCATTGCAGTTGATTCTGTGATAAGCTTATATGCACCGCACATTACAGAGAGTTTCATGGCAGTGGATTCTGTGATATGCTTATATGCACCGCACATTACAGAGAGTTTCATGGCAGTGGATTCTGTGATAAGCTTATATGCACCGCACATTACAGAATCCACTGCCATGAAACTCCTAGTAATGTGCGGTGCATATAAGCGTATCACAGAATCCACTGCATCAAATAAAATTGTAATATTTAAAAATACTGTATATAAAAGTTGACTCCTCCACTGCTTACCTTTTTTCTTGCAGGGAGGGGGATGAACATGTCCATTGGCAGAGGAGGGGACCGCTTCATCCAGCTTAAATCCAGCCTGTACTTCCCTGGTGGTTCGGTGGCTGTGGGCTCTGCAATGCGATCTCTGCTTCACACTGGACCCGTGCACCGGCGATCCTCTGATGACCTTTCACCTGACTGCCGGCGCTCTCTGACATAGTCAGTGAGCGCTAGCGATCAGGTGACAGGTCATCAGAGGATCGCTAGCGCACGGGTCCCGTGTGGGACGTGCTCTGTGTTCTGATGGCATTGCAGAGCCCACAGCCACCGGACCACCAGGGAAGTACAAGCTTGCAGAGGCAAAGGGTCCCGGCGTCTATCCGTGGGATGCGGCCAGCCGGGACCCAGAGTGTGCCGCGGGTGGGATTAGGGTGTGCCTAGGGACACCCGGCACACCCCGTGCGCACGCCTATGGCCATCATGCGTATATATTTTGCCCAGGCCAGCTCACATCATGCGTATATATATTGCCCAGGCCAATCCCCTGGTGGAGATAGGGGGTTCATTTGAACCCCGATATCTCCTGGCATCTAGTGGGTCATGGAGGGTGTCAATCGAAAGGCCTGAGCATGGCCTTTCGAATGATACCCAACATGACCAGGTATAAAGTAAAAAAGAATAAAAACATGTATTTTTTTTGTGTGTTATTTTTATAATGCAGCAATATTGTTCACATTTCAATTATAATGTGAACGATGATGCACTAATGATTTTTTTCTATGGGGTGCGTTTGCTATAAATCACATAATTCCCCCCACAAAATGTAACAAGTCCCCATTTCTAATTTTTTTACAAGCGCACCCTATAGAAAACATAACCGCAGACACTGATGTGCTAAAATGTAAAAAAAAAAACACTTTACACACTGCAGATGATTAAAAATTAAATTTTTTTTGCATTTTTTTCATAATATACAGCCAGGACAGGACGTATACATATAAAAATTATATATTATGAATCTGCGGAGTCTGCTAGAAAGAACGATATCTAACATGTCGGTCATTTAATAAGATGTGGCTTCAAAATCGCGTTTAAACATGATGAGCGAAAGCGGTAAAAATGAGCTGAGCACACAGCGGTGAAATGCAGCATATTAGAAACATAGAAACATAGAAACATAGAAAAATGTCGGCAGATAAGAACCTTTCGGCCCATCTAGTCTGCCCAATTACATGGATACTTTACCTGGATTTATCAGAAGTTTTAAGAGGGAAATTAACACTTCTCACTCAGAACGCAGACACCACCCAACCCCCTCAGTATAGTCTACATACATACATACATACAATCTATCAAATTCATTACACCAGACTAAAAACACCTGTTGTTATGCCGTTTGAAAAACACAGGTCATTTAGAGGTGAGAATCTTTGCATGTACACATTAGTTTTTAATTCAATATCTAATAAACCGTTGCTTATAATATTCTGCAGTAAAGAGTCTCTTTATTTCTAGATTTTTTAGTATTTTTTTAATTTTTTTTAAAAAAAATTCTTCAAAATTTCTTTTTTTTTGCGAACTCGAACCGAACACACCCAAAAAGTTCAAAGTTCGCAAACTTGCGAACGGCCAAAGTTCGAATCGAACTCCGAACTGATCGAACCGAACAGCTCATCCCTAATAGGGAGCTCTTAAGTGACTTTAGACCGGGGGAAGTTCTCAGTCTCCCTCTTCGATCTCTCTGTGGCGCTGTACGACCTTGTGAGAGCAAGGCTGCGCACAACTCACGGCCTGGAGGCGAAACCGTCCATGGAGTCCTATGGACTCCAGGAGGTGATACTCGTGGTGGCATGAAGCCCTACAGCGAGTATCCCAGGGGTTAGCGCGGAGTTTTGGGGAACGCTAAAATGGGGATGCTATGGGGAAACCTGCAGGCGGAGACTTTCCCCGTTAGTGTCCCCATTTTAGTGTGAAGTAAGGAATGACGCCCAAAGAATTTGCATTTCAATATACTGTATATAACACACCAGGAGGGCAGCACTCAGCCTTAACTTAAGCACAGAGGGCGGGTGCTTCTCAAGACAAAAAATTGCACAGCTCACCTGGAGGAGAGCGCCCCAGCCTAATATTCAGAAATATATTTATTTACTGAAGGGAATGATTGGACTAAAGACTATTTGAAGACTTTGTAAAGAACATAAATTATCGGTGGGGGATCTTAAAAAAACAAACACCTCTACATTGTATTGCTTTAGTTACACTTAATTGCAAAGGAATTAAAAACAAATTAGGACTAAGGTATTTGGGCCCAAAATTGGGGCCGCATGTTACAAATAGGGACACTCGTGTAATATAACAGAATATATCAGAAAACACTTTGTAGGTGGTCTGCAAATCCAATTCTTTATTGTTGCATATAGTTATTACATAGGCCGAAACAAAGATGTGCATCCATCGACTTTAGCCTTTCACACATCACCTACTGCTGTTGATCCAATAGAAGGCAAAAAAAACCCAGTTTAAGCGCTGGCGGATATGTAACGTACTGGGAAAAAAATCCATTCATCACCTACTGCTTTTGGTCAAAAAGAAGGAAAAAAAACCCAGTCTGACGCGCTCGCCGATTATGTAACATACTGGGAAAAAAATCCTTCTTGACGCTTATGCTAATCAGCAGTTTTATGGATAGCGGAGGCCAACGTATGCCTCAAAACCCGCCATGGTGTTATGCTGGGCGAGTAGATCAACAGCACGGGATTTCTGCAAAAAAAAAGAGAAAAGAGAATCATGTTTTACCATACATAATATTAGTTTATATCTAAGGTTAATGAAAGCAATAACTTTTTAAAAAATAATTGCTTTATAATATACAGAATAATAATAATCATTTTAATTCTCCTCTCACTATCATATGCTTAAAAATATTGTATATTTTTCCAGTTATCACTAACATTTTCAGATTTTTCTCAAAGCACTAATATAAATGGGGTAAAAAGAGCTCGTTACATGGTTTCATTGAAGCCACACAATTTATTTTTTTATATAGTAGCATCCAGTTGCTCTTTACTTTGAAGTGAACGGGTTGATTCCATTCTGACTCTCATTTCCAGTAATACTGACTCTGGTTTGGAATGATATCTATTGCTATATATTAATATAATAGATCACATATGACGACCAATTGACACAAAATCTTTAAAATGTGTCAGGGTCCCCTTTTTCTAAGATTCAATGGCGTTTAATAAATGTTAAGTCAAAAGTCCTTATTTTTACCACTACAAACTTTTATAATCCATTTTATCTAAAAACTGTTACTGTGTAAAAGATTTAACAGAGAGAAGTTATTATTATTCTATTTCATGTTATTTTTATGATACTCACTGCTTCTCTGTAACGGCGTTGTTGCTCTTTCAGTTTGGCTACCCGGCGCTGGATCATGTGCTGGGTGCTGCTTGTGGGAGCTGATCTGTAATATCAGATAGTTTTCAAGTGTCAGACACATTTGTACAGTACGATTGGGAACGTGACAATATTTCACAATATGAGACTAATTCAAGTTGTTGATTTGAAATATCTTCTAAATCGGAGGATTCAGTCTCTTTCACTGATTTCCATGTTCTGTGTTGTGTAAATACACAACTTCATGTGATGTTTTACAATGAATGTGATGGGCAGCTCTCTCTAAAACTGTGGAATAAACCACTAGATGTGTTGTGGCACAAATGGAACCTAGATGTCATAACTGAAAAGGTGTGTACAAACCTCAGACTATCCCTTTGAAGACGTTGTAATTCCTGGGCCTTCGCAGCTTGTTGTTTCTGCGCTATGGCTGCTTTGCGATACTCCTGGAAAAGGCTCTTTGATGAATTAAGAGGCACAGGAGTGATTGGATTTGCGCTGCTGAAAGATGCCCAGGCGGTCATGCTTTTGGGCGCCATGTCCTAGAATAAAACGTAATAAAATTCATGAATAAAGGTACAATGATACTTACACTATTATATACTTACGGACAGAAAAAATAATCAATTGTAAATGTCAATATGAATGAAAATATTATAGTGTGGTATATTAAGTAAGTCATAGTCTCTTATATATTGTATAACTAAACTCCCATCTATGATATCTAGGTGTGTGTCACATGTAGCTGTATGATATGTATGAGTGTTTATATAAAAGATATAGAAGACGCAGAGCTACTCAATAATAATATAATGCTAGAGTAATTATCAGACTCTGATGGGAACCTGTTAGATAAAGTTCTGTTGTAGAAATATCCATTTAATTTCTAACTATAACATGAAAGTTTCGTAAGGTTTATACCTTTCGTTGTTTTGCAGGACGTCTTTCTGGAAGGTGTTCGTCTGTAAATATAAGACATTAGTTATTTGATAAACACAAAATACTGACAAATCCTTTCAAATAATACAGTATATATTGATGATAATATTATAAATGATATTAAAATGTCTTGTAGAAAATTAAGTATTTTTAAAATTAATATCAGACTAGTATGGATCAGACTCTCCAATCTGCAAATCAATGCGGCGTAGATTGGTCCATATGGTGCCAGGAGTCTGTAGACATCCTGCACAACTTTCACCAATGTTTATAGAAGATTTGTGACAATACTTGTTTTTATATTTTAAATTGCACATGAAAACAGAATTGTTTTGAGATTTATTGTGCAAAGACACATAAGTAAACCAGTATTAGAAGACATTTTCATGTTCACGATGATCCTTTACCTCCAGAAGATAAGCGCCTCTTCCTGGATTTGCTGCCAGAAGTATCTGACATGTCAGTGTCTTCCGGCAGCATTTCCGCTATCTTGCGCACGAATATGGCTTCCAGCTCTTGTGCCATTGAAACAATGTCACTGCTGGGCTGTAATATAGAACAGAACGATTAATAGTGAAAAAAGGTGAAAATGAAAAACAAGGTGACAACAATGGTGACTGGTTTAATATATATATAACCTAGAGCCGGACACATTCCGCGTGTAAATGTTATGATTAATATTGGGTAAGAGATAATGTGCACATTGGATTGAGCTATACTATATATATATTTTAATTCATTAAATTTGCAGTATTTGTGGTTAACAGATCTCTGAATTTACTAAGAAATTGATTAGTTCGCACCTACTTATATAAGTGAAGCACAACAAATCGATAGTTAACACAAATAGGTGCTTTTTTACAATTTGTAATCCCTACCCCCCATAGTCTTGAAGCATGCTCTCGTATTCTGAAATATTCGTAAAAAGTAGTGTACATACCATATTGTGCAGATAGCAATTCCGGAAAATGCTGTGGAAGTCTTGGAGACATTCCACAGCCGTCATATATGATTTGGTGTCAAATTTCTTTCTTATTGTCATTAAGTCAGGTGGATTCTTAATGACGTTGGTGTTATTCTGTATAGAGAACAATATGAAATAATGCGAGACAATGTAAAATATAGATAGAATCTGATCAGCGACATCTATTATATGTATCAATAATGAAAACATGGCTGTCATTGGGTGACCACACATTTCCCAGCACACTTACAAATCCCTTAGGCAACAGAAAATCTACTGCTTTACGCAAATGTCGGAAAACGTGGATTTAATTTTGAATGGCCAATTAACTTTAAAATACCAAATGGGGCAGAAATACCAGGGAGCTCCCACTCTTATTTCTCTAGAAAAAAAGCCTGTGTGTATGCTACTATCTTCAGAACCAGGTCATTGACACCTAATGCCATGTGATAACCTATTCATTAAAAGAGGTGCGGAAGACATGTGTCTTTATAGATGTTTTTTTCGGATATTTATTTTAGATTGCATGAATCGCGCACATAATATTTGAACCCCGCTCCTAGTCGGTGAGCTACAATGGTTACAGATGGAGTGAGCTGCAAGCAAAAACTCCATATAGAATTATCAAACACCTACTCAGGTTTTCCCAAATTCCACCCACAATTGGATACCCTTTTGCATGGAGGTTTTTTTTTTGTTATCTTCCAGCACTCCTGTCCCTTCCCAGGATTGATTTTGGTTCCAGTCTGTCCCTGGTATCATTACATTATTTACAGATTCTAAATATTTCTTGTCTCCAGTTTCTAGAACTTTGAAGCTTTGAAACAAAAGATAAACACCCGCTGGCAGACCAGAAATCTATTATTTTGTATTTCACACATTTTATTGACATTTGATCAGTACATACATAAATGAAACATTAATAAACTTATATTTATACATCAATAGATCTATTTATACAAAAATAGAAAATAAGGCATTTTAAGTTTGAATAGTTCTGGAATATACAGGAAATTCTTCACTTAGTAAATTCATGAACTTTTCTAGTTTGTTAAAGATCAATTCAAGATGATACAGTTTTATCCGCATTTAATCTGAATGCATAAAGCAAGTTATCATCACGATATATGTATCACCAACGTAATCACACTGTACCATGTGTGAATTGAGACCATTAAACAGAACATAAAGCAGCACATCAACAAAAATAAGAAGTGATAAAGACCCTGCTCAAATGAGCTTACAATCTAAGAGGTGAGGGAATCAGGTGTATGAATGCATTTCTAGCATTCACACGTCTTTGCTTACATTGCACAAATACATTTTATTCATAAAGTCATTTTACATATTTTATATAAAATTCAAACTTTCCTATACGCTCTCAGTGACTTTATAAAACACATTGTTGTTACAGCAGGTCATACAGATACATAAAACATTGTGTTTACAGATATTAACACATTTTCAAACAATTCCATTTTAACAAATAATACATTTCTTATTTCCTATTGTATAAATATATCCATAAAGTCCTTGTGAATTAAAGACATGATCTTACAGAAAGAAAATTTGTCTCATCCGTAGGGTGCTGGAATATCCATGAATACTTGTGGTTCCACAATGTCTTGAGAACCACTTTCTCCAGGTATTCCAGTGTAGTCATATTTCGCTTTCTTTGCAGAAAATGCTCAGAAAATGCTCAGAAAAAACTCGGAAAAACCTGCATCAGGACGAAAAAAGCATTATAAACTATATTTTTAAAAGTGAGAGAAATAATTGCAATTTAAATCTGTATGATCACATGACCAAGATCAAACAAGCTCTAAATAAAAACTATTTCTAATGAAATTTGTTGTTTTAATCAAAAAAAGGAATTTAGGAAAGAAAATTTAAATGGATTAAATGGAGAGAAATGGGATTTTATATAAAACAGTGCGGCTGTTTTTTAATTATTTTAGTCTGGATTAATCTGGCACAAAAGTGCTTTTAGAGTTTAATAAAAACATACATTATGCCAAAATAATAAATACAGATGTGGCATAAATAACAGTTCTGGTGTGTAACAAGGTGAAGTGAAAAATGCAAATGGTTAAAACTAAAGCGAATGCACAATGTTGCTACAATCGTTATGACCAGTTCATGATCAGAAAACGTTTATCAACGTAATGTTGAAACAATGTTCACAGCTCTCTTCACTCGAGGGGTATTTATATTCATCATAATACTGATTCTAAGATCTCTAATAAAATTTTCCCAGTGCCGCTTCTACATTATAATTACATATATCGGAGTTGCTGCAAGGATACCCTGTCCTTGGAATAAGGTGAGCTCTAGGTAATGACCTGCCTCTGCTACATTGTCTCCCTCTCACACCCTTTATTCATAAACATTCCAAAAGCCCCAATCAATGGCAATCAATGGGTCCCCACATAAGCCTCACAGGGCTATGATGCGTCTGATGAGTCACAATGAGAACCAGGTTGGGGAAAACAAGTGTACCAGCATTCCGATTGGCTCTTGGTTCTGTTATGATACCATGGCAACAATGCTCACCTTCATGGTATTGGGATTTAACCTGGATTTATATTGTAAGACGTTTACACCCCAACTGATCCACAGTTTGTCACAAGGCTTGCTACCATGTTGTGGTAAAACTGATAAGTCTATATCACAATATATATATTTATATCCAAAATAAAATATATTCCACAAACTAGAAATCATGCTCTTACCGTATCCGCCGCCGCTCAACTCTGAAGAGTCAAAGCCACTGGATCCCAAGATAAACATCACAGGGCTATGATGCGTCAATTGTGTCACAATCATCCCAGCATTCTGATTGGCTCATGGTTCTGCAGCTATGATAGGCAGTTACAGTTACAAGTATTTATAAAGTTCCAACAAGTTCCGTAGCGCTTTACAATGGGAGAGACAGAATAGCAAATACATATACACGTTACACGCACAGAACAGCAGGAGAAAGGGCTCTGCTCAAGAGCGTACAATCTAAGAGGAGAGGGGTGGCACGCTAGGTGCAACAATGTACATTCTTGCTACAAGAATTAAACTTGGATTTACTATTGTAACAAGGTTACACCACAAATAGTCTACATACATCACAGGACTAGTTACCATGATCTTATAAAAGTGGTCCGTCTTATACATAAAAGAAAAATATGTAAGTGGGAAATCCTAAACAAGCAAATGTGAAAAAATCACAAACCCACAAAAACGTTTTAAAGCGCTAGTTAGGGAGGTCAAACCTCAGCTATATCTGTAGAAGTGTTACGTTATTTGTCAATCTTTATCATAACTTTTATAAGGTGCCTCTTTTAAGTGCTGGCGTCTCATTTTTTAACACTGTCCATCAAAACACTGTAAAGATCTGTAGAGGTTTTAAAGCTGCCATTCCCAAATTTACCAACTTCTACCAAACCAGTGGCACAACTCAACCTGAAATTTGTTCTTACTCAGACCAGAAATAAATGAAATCCTAGTATGTCACTAGAAATGTGTCACTTTGTGCTTAATCTTAAACAACCTGGATTGTATGAGTAGTCAGGGCAGTGAAAGTGTCTTTCTTACAAGGCCCTTGTTGGATGCAAACATTTGGTTTGTCTTTAAAACGTCATTGCGACCTCAAGCGATTTTTTTTTGTTATTTTTTTTTTGAGAAAGGATTTTACCAGGAAGGATACATTAACCCCTTAGTGACCGTGTGCGGTTACACCAAATCCGTCTTTGAGGCTAGGGTCAGACTAACGCATTTTTCACGTTGTCCGTTGAAAAGTGCGTTTCGAACGAATGACGTATTTTTCCCCGGAATACGCGATAGCGGTCATACGATGCGCAGTTTCATCCGTGATTTTGTACGGATTCATCAATTAAAACACTTTTTTGTGTCTGGACGTTATGTTGGCCGGACATTACAGCGTCTGACGTCTCCTAATCACGCACACACGCCGCTAGCGACGCAGCGCACTCTGTACGTTCAGTACTAGTGTTTCACGTTCTCGAAAAAATGCGTTTGTTTGCCGCCTCGTGCGCCACCGCACTTTTTGTGCGACCGTACTTCGTATTATTGGCCGTCATTGCCGGCATCTGCTGCTACTACGGCCGTGATTAAGTGCGGCTGCACGCTGCGTTCGCAACTGTCTCAGTCTGACCCTAGCCTTAGTGACGCTGCTGTTTTTACGTTTCTGCGCTGTTAGTGTAGGTCAAATTTTCCTCTTACTCGTTTATTCAACCCACACATATTATACACCCTTTTCACGCCATTAAATGGACTTTCTAAAAAATAACATTATTTTACATTCATATCGAATAATTTACTATACAAAAAATATGAAATATGAGGAAAAAAAATTGGTAAAAACACACTTTTTTGTAATTTAAACCCCAAAATCTACAACCACCAAAACGACCCCAGCTAAATAGATTTAAATTTGTCCCGAGACTAGAAATACCCAATTTTTACATGCGTTTGCTTTTTAACCCCTTCACTGCTGAGACAGTTCACCTATGTCGCTGCGCTCATTCTGTACCATTTTGTGCCTATTTTATTTTAGATGACAGCCTAGGTCCTATTTTAATTAAACTCCCCCAGAAAAAAAAACTTTTACAAAAAAAAAAATTCTTTTTTTTTTTTATTTAATTTTTTTAAAACCAAACCTGGTCATGTTTGGTATTCATTTGAAGGCCATAATCAGGCCTTTCAAATGATGGCAAAATATGACCATCTAGCTGCCATGGATCGGGAGATATAAGGGATCCTGCGTCGTGGCGACTCATCAGCCTCGCCTGCGCCATGTAAATCACATGGGCAGGCTTCCTCCCTGCCAGATCGCCGTGGGATCCGGCGAGGGAGGTGAGTATCGGGCGGGAGGGGGATTAGGCGCCGCTGACGTACCCTGTACGTCCGCGGGTCTAAGGGAGACCCGAGTACAGGACGTACAGGGTACGTCAGAGGTCCTTAAGGGGTTAAGATTTCTCTGGTTTTCAAGTATGTCCTGGGTGGCGAGTCTGTACCGTTAGGTCTCTTGCCAAGGACACTTACTGGAGAGGTTGCTCGCTGGGATTGAACCCATGACTCCACAGGCTCTCTCCATGCAGAGCAGTGACATTACCTCTACTCCACCTAGCCGGTTGGTGACGATGATGCGAGAGCGTTGGGGCAGTTTCATAGCAAGGGCTGACTTCCAGAAGGACAAGGCTGCTTTAGGACATCAGTCGGATTGGCCACATGCCTACTGGTCGTAGAAAAGAAGCAATCACGAATGGGGGACATCGTCTGCAACACAGGGGGTATTAGATTACCTCTTTCACATGTCGTCCAAAGTGAATGGGTTAAAAGGACATTCTGTTGATTTCAACATTTAGCTAAATTAATTCCGCATTTTGAATCTAGCACTTTCCTAATTTTATTTTAATGTGATAGTTAGGAGTTAGATGGAGAGTGAAGAGGTTTTTGACCTTTGGTTATTTAAAATGCAATGAATGTTTTAGAACAATAGAATGCACGTGCAGACGCTTTTCTAAATTCATCATGATAATATAAACATTTAATGGCCATAGGACTTTCTGAACCCCTTCAGACCCCTCCATGTCACTCGGAGGGAGGACACTCCCTGGTCTACACTCTCTCAAATCCACCAATGAGCCTACCCCATCCACTCCAGACCATCCTCCCACTATCCATTAAGGAACATATTAGTGACACTGTTGGGGGTCTGTGATAAAGTAGCTGCAAGTGGGGGGGTCTCTGATAGATATGCTAGAGCATCTGCAGGAGGAGCATTTTATGGAGATTTAGGGGGCATGCGGGATGATCTAGCTGCAGGTCTGATAAAAATCCTGTATAATCCCCTTTTCTTTCATGTTTACTGTCTTGTTTGACAGCTGCAGCGCCTCTTTCAGCGTCACTGTGGAGCCTTTGTCCGTTGCATCATTTAGAGAATTCAGCTTTTCTGTAAAATGCTCGCTTTCAGTGCATGAGATTTATTGACGCGCTGGAGTCATTGCTGCAGCAATCTTCTGTCCACGCACTGGCGCAAATTAGTGATGTCACAGCTGATATCCTGTTTACAGCTGCGCCTCCATATTGACATCGTCACTGTGTGTACCTTGCTGAATTGTTGCTGTATGACGGCCTTCCTGTGGTTTGTCCTGGTCTTCTTTTTACTTTGCTGATTTCTCCCGTCCTTTGAATTTGTTTATCCGCTTGTCGCGTTTTCTCTCCCCTGAGTTTGACTTGTATTCTGACCATTAACCATCGCTTACAAAGACTGTTATAACAAGCTCATATTATTCTGCTTTTCTGTCTTTTTCTGCAAAGGCCTAACTTGTCCTCGGGATCTCCAGTGTTTCTTACAAGATTCCACCCCAACTCCGTGTCCATTAAAGAAGCTCTGCACCAAATCTCTATTGTAGTGGAGATAAGATAGGATGTAGACGCCATTCATGGGGTTATTAACCCCTTACCGCCCCTGGACATGCTATTATTATTATTATAATTATTCTTTATTTATATAGCGCCAGCATATTCCGCAGCGCTGTACAATGGGCACAATATAGACAGGGTTACAATACATTGAACAACAATTGACAAAACTGGTACAATAGTAAACGAGGGCCCTATTCCTGTGGGAACTCACAATCTAGAAGGGTTGGGGTGGAAACAGGGGGAGATGCTATGCTGTTCTGCCAGCGGGTGGGCTTTGAAGACGCAGGGTGCACAGGTACGCCCCGCTGTCTTCAATGGGATCGCCTCGGCCCCTCCCCACAGCTCGCATGTGCCGCCTGTCATTTGCTGCACGGGAACGGCCTGAACTCAGACCATCCCCCTGCAGCCAATGACGTGTGCCTCACATCAGAGGGGCGGGGCACAATCTAAACCTTACGATGGCAACTGTCGGCAAGGCGTACCTTTACACCCCACCGGCATTTAGCCACCCCCAATGGGCGATGCCCAGACGCTGTTAAAGGGGTTAATGAAAACGGAAGTAGGTTTGAGAGGTGTCTGTGTTACATAATGATGGGGCTCTAAATATATATATATAAACGCGAAAGTCCTGACTGACTGACTGACTCATCAACGTCCAGCTGAAACCGTTTAACCTAGGAATGGGAAATTTTGAAGGTGCACTGTTTTTATGATGTGGGCACCCACTAAGGAAGGATTTTTGGAAACTCTGCCCCTAAGGGGGTGAAAAAGGGGGTTGAATATTTTAAACAGGATGCCTGTAGCTCAAAAACAGAAGATGCTACAGATGTGAAAATCGGTATTTAGATTCGTCTTGAAAAATAAAAAAACATGTATTTTACCGTTTTTCAAAAATTCGACTGGGGGGGCGAAAAAAAGGGGGTTCAATATTTTAAATATTTTAAACAAGATACCTATATCTTAAAAACAGAAGATGGTACAGACGTGAAAATCGGTATTTAGATTCTTCTTGAAAAAAAAAAAAAAATGTATTTTACGGTTTTTCAAATATTCAACTGGGGGGCAAAAAAAGGGGGGTTGAATATTTTAAATATTTTAAACCGGATACCTATATCTTAAAAATAGAAGATGGTACAGACGTGAAAAACGGTATTTAGATTCATCTTGACAAATAAAAAAACATGTTTTTTACCATTTTCTGAAAATTTCTTTGGGGGCAAAAAGGGGGGGTTTTATCATAAACGCGAGAGCCCTGACTGACTGACTCATCAATGCTCAGCTGAAACCGTTTAACCTAGGAACGTGAAATTTTGAAGGTGCACTGGTTTTATGATGTGGCAGTGCACCCTCTAAGCAAGAATTTTTGGAAACTCCGCCCCTAGGGGGGTGAAAAAGGGGGTTGAATATTTTAAACAGGATACCTATAGCTCAAAAACAGAAGATGTTACAGACGTGAAAATCTGTATTTAGATTCGTCTTGAAAAATAAAAAAAACACGTATTTTACCATTTTCTGAAAATTCCATGGGGGGTCCAAAATGGGGGGTTAAATACATCTATAAATATAAACGCGAAAGTCCTGACTGACTGACTCATCAACGCCTATCTGAAACCGTTTAACATTTTGGGAAATTTTGAAGGTGCACTGTTTTTATGATTTAGGCGTCCACTAAGGAAGGATTTTTTGAAAATCCACCCATAAGGGGGTGAAAAAGGGGGTTGAATATTTTAAACAGAATACCTATAGCTCAAAAACAGAAGATGCTACAGATGTGAAAATCGGTATTTAGATTCGTCTTGAAAAATAAAAAAACACGTCTTTTACCGTTTTTCAAAAATCCAAGTGGGGGCGAAAAAAGGGGGTTGAATATTTAAAATATTTTAAACAGGATACCTGTATCTCCAAAACAGACAATGTTACAGTCCTGAAAATTGGTATTTAGATTCGTCTAAAAATAAAAACAAAACGTATTTTACCATTTTACAAAAATCCAGTGGGGGGGGGCAAAAAGGGGAATTATTATTATTATTCTTTATTTATAAAGCGCCAGCATATTCCACAGCGCTGTACAATAAGCACAGTATAGACAGGGTTACAATACATTGAACAACATTTGACAAACAGTACAGGAGGAGATGAGGGCCCTATTCCCGTAGGAACTCACAATCTAAGAGGGTTGGGGTTGGAAACAGGAGGAGAGGACTGTAAGGTGAGAGTGATTGATGGTTGTGTCAGTGAGTTGGGTGGTAGGCTTCCCTAAATAGGAATATTTTAAGGGAGCGTTTGAAGGAAGAGAAGTTAGGGGAAAGTCTGACAGTACGAGGGAGAGCGTTCCAGAGAGTGGGGGCTGCGCGTGAGAAATCCTGCAGTCTATCATGGGAAGAGGTGATGCGGGGAGAAGCTAGGCGCAGGTCACTGTTTGACCTTAGGGAGCGGGCTGGGGTGTATTTGGTGATTAGTGAGGACAGGTAGTGGGGCGCTGAGTTAGTGAAGGTTTTGTAGGTAAGGATAAGGATTTTAAACTTAATTCTGCAGTGGATGGGGAGCCAGTGAAGGGACTCGCTGAGGGGAGCGGCAGAGACAGAGCGGCGGGTGAGGTGAATTAGCCTGGCGGAGGCGTTCAGGATGGATTGTAGGGGGGAGAGGCGGGACAGAGGGAGGCCAGATAAGAGATTATTGCAATAGTCGAGTCGGGAGATTACCAGGGCGTGTATGAGTTGTTTTGTGGTGACAGCGGTAAGAAATGGCCGAATTCTGGAAATATTACGCAGTTGGTATCGGCAGGAGGAGGAAAGAGACTGGATGTGGGGGATGAAGGAAAGAGCAGAGTCAAGTGTAACTCCAAGACAGCGAACTTGGTTTGATGGGGAGATGGTGATACCCTCCACCGTGATAGAGAAGTCAGGAGGTGGGGAGGCATTGGAGGGAGGAATAAGTAGGAGCTCAGTCTTTGACATGTTGATCTTTAGGTGGTGGGAGGCCATCCAGGAGGAGATGCCAGATAAACAGTCACTGACTTTTGAGAGGACAGGGGGAGAGAGATCAGGGGTAGAGAGGTAGATCTGAGTGTCATCAGCGTAGAGGTGGTAATTAAAGCCAAAGCTGTTGATGATTTTGCCCAGGGAGGAGGTGTAGATGGAAAAGAGCAGAGGACCAAGGACAGAGCCTTGAGGTACACCAACAGATAGAGGCAATGAAGAGGAGGAGTTACCAGCAAAGGACACACAGAAGGACCTGTTGGATAAATAGGAGTCAACCCAAGCAAGTGCAGTGTCACCGAGACCCAGAGAGTTGAGGGTCTGTAGAAGGAGGGGGTGGTCAACAGTGTCAAAAGCAGCCGAGAGGTCAAGCAGGATGAGAATAGAATAGTGGCCGTGTTTTTTAGCAGTTAGGAGGTCGTTGGTGACTTTGGTGAGGGCAGTTTCAGTTGAGTGTAGGGGACGGAAGCCAGATTGCAGGGGGTCAAGTAGGGAATTGGAGGACAGGAAGAGGGAGAGGCGGTTGAAGACTAGTTTTTCTAAGAGCTTTGATGTGAAGGGAAGCAGGGATACAGGGCGGTAGTTGGATGGAGAGTTGGGGTCTAGGGATGGTTTCTTTAGTAAAGGGGTAACTAGCGCGTGTTTGAAGGCGGATGGAAAGGAGCCAGTGGAGAGAGATAGGTTGAAGATGTGTGTGAGAGCAGGGGTGAGGGAGGAGGAGAGGGGAGGAATTAGATGTGAGGAAATGGGGTCGAGCGGGCACGTGGTGAGATGTGAGGAGGACAATAAGGAATTGACTTCCTCCTCAGTGGCTGGGAGGAAGCGGCAGAGGGTGGCAGAGGGGACCTGTGGGAGTGGAGGTGGCAGATAACTATCTTGTGTTGGGATGTTGCTTCTGCTAGTTAGAGTTTTACTGAGGAAGTAGTCTGCCAGGTCTTGAGCGCTGAAGGCAGCTGAGGGGGGAGGTGCAGGTGGGTAGAGGAGGGTGTTGAAGGTGGACCAGAGCCTTTTAGGGTTGGAGGACAGCGTAGATATAAGAGATGAGAAGAAGGATTGTTTGGCCAAGTGGAGGGCAGAGGTGTATGACCGGAGAATAAACTTGAAGTGAACAAAATCAGCTTCAGAGCGGGATTTCCTCCAGGCACGCTCTGCGGTGCGAGAGCATCTTTGCAGGTAGCGAGTCTGGAGGGTGTGCCAGGGCTGAAGCTGGCGGCGTGGGGCCTTACAGAGTCGAAGAGGAGCAAGAGTGTCTAGAGCAGAGATAAGCGTAGTGTTGTAGTGATTAGTGGCAGCATCAGGGCAGGTGAAGGATGAGGTATGAGGGAGGTGGTGAAGTAGGTTGGAGAATTGATGGGGGTCCACAGCATGTAGATTTCTGCGAGTGTGTGTGCGGGGTGGGGGAGCAGGGTGTTTAGGAAGTCCAGATAGGTTGAAAGAGAGAAGGTGGTGGTCAGAGATGGGGAAAGGGTGACATTTGAACTCAGAAATGGAGCAGAGGTTGGAAAAGACCAGGTCAATAACGTGACCATCGCGGTGGGTAGGGAGGAGGGAGGATTGCGTGAGTCCAAGGGAGGACGTGAGTGAAAGAAGTTTGGAGGCAGCAGGAGCGGAAGGATCGTCAATGGGAATGTTTGAAGTCCCCGAGAATTAGGCATGGAAGATTAGAAGACAGGAAGTGAGAAAGCCAGGTAGCAAAGTGGTCAAAGAACTGGGAGGTTGGTCCCGGTGGGCGGTAGATGACTGCCACCCTGAGGGCCAGAGGAGAGAAAAGGCGGATGCAGTGTGTCTCGAAGGAGGAGAAGGAGAGGGATGGGGGTGGAGGGAGATGCTGGTAGGTGCAGGTGGGAGAGAGCAGGAGTCCGACCCCGCCACCATTTCTCTCACCCGGTCTGGGGGTATGGCTCAAGTGTAGACCGCCATGTGAGAGAGCAGCAACGGAGGCCGTGTCAGAGGGAGTTAGCCAGGTTTCAGGCAAAAAGGGGAATGAATACCTTTATCACTATACCTATATTTCAAAAACCAATGATGTTAGAGGTGTAAAATTCGATATTTACAATCTTCGTGCAACAAAAAAAACATGTTTTACCATTTTCCGAAAATCCAGTTAAGGGGGGTGGGGGAAAGGGATGTGTATACTTTTATCAGTATACCTATATTTCAAAAACCAAAGATGTTACAGGTGTGAAATTTGGCACTTACGATCTTCTTAAAAATAAAAAAAAACGTGTTTTATAATTTTCCAAAAATCCCAAGTGGGGGGGAAAGGGGGGTTCTACCAAAAAAACCTCAAGTTTCTTTTAAAAAACAATCTTAACAAATCCTAAAATCCACGCGAGCGAAGCTGCAGGCAAAAGCTAGTTTCTGTTTATGTTTAATGTGGGTGCCCTACCAAATATCTTCACTGATAGACCTGAGTTTACAGGAAATAAAAGCAAATCCATCCAATTCACAATACTAGGAGAGTGGCTAGACTAAAGTCTATTAACCCTTCCACTGCTAAGCCATTTCACCTGTGTTCTAAGCTCATTTTCACCATTTCGTGCTCATTATGTTTAAACATGAATTGAAGTCATGTATTATTGTAGGACCCAGACAAATTCTATATCTCCTACTTTCAGCAGACTCTGCAGAATCATAATATATCATTATTATATGTATACGTCATGTCCTGCCTGAATGCTGTAACAAAAAATAAAAATAAGAATTTCCATTCATACAAATTGATTTTCATATGTTATTGGCTACAAATTGCTAAAGTGATACAAAGTATTGGGTTTTTCTTATGTTGCAAATTTTCTTCACAACAGACTGCTGGTAAAAGTCCCAATACTGAGATATGAATCATTAAAAAGCATAAAATTTTTTAATAATGCTTTGTTTTCTATGATTGATGAGACGTACAGTATGTCAAAGCAAACTATAGTCAGAGAGAATAATCCTCGGAGTTTGTCCTTGGTTTATACATCCAGCAAGAAGGTAGACCTTGTGCTTTCCTGTCTACATGACCATGTTGGTGGACTTTATAAGGGTTTTTTTTTCTTTGAAGTTTATAACCTGCAAATAAAGCGCACTAAGACAACACTATTGTATTTGAAGTACAAGCCGTGACAAAATGCAAAGAGCACTATTCCCTAGTGAACGCTAACGTTGGTGTTCGGATGATGTGTAAGCGTTACCGCCAGGATAAGTGACTTTAACGGAAGCTCCACATATTACATTCCTGATGCTAAACCCGTAAGAAATCACAAAGTGCATCGGTTTTTGCGCTAGCGTCCGCGAGCTTACTGTATTTTGCGCATCCTATACTTAACATGTGGAGCGCAATCATTAATTAGCGTTAGGATAAATAAGGTATTACAATGTGCTCGCGCTATTTACTATCGGGACATGAAGACAAAATATTGGCTACACCTAAAAGCTGGTGCTAAAAGATTCTGCATTTGCAAAATCATTTAGCACCCCATAACCCCCCAATAAATCCCATACTCTCATCCCACGGCAAGAACGGAGGCCCGATCCACCACTACTACTGGCCGTGAGCCGAACGAGACTGGGAACAAATAGTTTATTTATTTATTTATAAAGGATTTTACCAGAAAGGATACATTTAGATTTCTCTCGTTTTCAAGTATGTCCTAGGTTCAGCTACATTGAATTGTTACAGAAATACAAAGTAATAAAATGCTAAATATTAAAAAGAAATTGCACAAATATACAGATTAACAGAAAATAAATCTAGTCACTATGTTACATGTTTACAGGTGCATTCTGTATTGAGGTATGTTAATAGGGAGCTCTTAAGTGACTTTAGACTGGGGGAAGTTCTCAGTCTCCCTCCTCGATCTCTCTGTGGCGCTGCATGATCTTGTGAGAGCAAGGCTGCGCACAACTCATGGCCTGGAAGCGAAACCATCCATGGAGTCCTATGGACTCCAGGAGGTGATACTCGCGGTTGCATGGAAGCCCTACAGCGAGTATCCCAGGGGTTAGCGCAGAGTTTTGTGGAACGCTAAAATGGGGATGCTATGGGGAAACCTGCAGGCGGAGACTTTCCCCGTTAGTGTCCCCATTTTAGTGTGAAGTAAGGAATGACGCCCAAAGAATTTGCATTTCAATATACTGTATAACACACCAGGAGGGCGGGTGCTTCTCAAGACAAAAAATTGCACAGCTCACCTGGAGGAGAGCGCCCCAGCCTAATATTCAAAAATAGATTTATTTACTGAAGGAAATGATTGGACTAAAGACTATTTGAGGACTTTGTTAAGAACTTAAATTATCGGGGGGGGGGGTTAAAAAAAAAACACCTCTACATTGTATTTCTTTAGTTACACTTAATTGCAAAGGAATTATAAACAAATTAGGACTAAGGTATTTGGGCCCAAAATTGGGGCCGCATGTTACAAATAGGGACACTCGTGTAATATAACAGAATATATCAGAAAACACTTTGTAGGTGGTCTGCAAATCCAATTCTTTATTGTTGCATATAGTTATTACATAGGCCGAAACAAAGATGTGCATCCATCGACTTTAGCCTTTCACACATCACCTACTGCTGTTGATCCAATAGAAGGCAAAAAAAACCCAGTTTAAGCGCTGGCGGATATGTAACGTACTGGGAAAAAAATCCATTCATCACCTACTGCTTTTGGTCAAAAAGAAGGAAAAAAAACCCAGTCTGACGCGCTCGCCGATTATGTAACATACTGGGAAAAAAATCCTTCTTGACGCTTATGCTAATCAGCAGTTTTATGGATAGCGGAGGCCAACGTATGCCTCAAAACCCGCCATGGTGTTATGCTGGGCGAGTAGATCAACAGCACGGGATTTCTGCAAAAAAAAGAGAAAAGAGAATCCTGTTTTACCATACATAATATTAGTTTATATCTAAGGTTAATGAAAGCAATAACTTTTTTAAAAATAATTGCTTTATAATATACAGATTAATAATAAACATTTTAATTGCTCCTCTCACTATCATATGCTTAAAAATATTGTATATTTTTCCAGTTATCACTAACATTTTCAGATTTTTGTCAAAGCACTAATATAAATGGGGTAAAAAGAGCTCGTTACATGGTTTCATTGAAGCCACACAATTTATTTTTTTATATAGTAGCATCCAGTTGCTCTTTACTTTGAAGTGAACGGGTTGATTCCATTCTGACTCTCATTTCCAGTAATACTGACTCTGGTTTGGAATGATATCTATTGCTATATATTAATATAATAGATCACATATGACGACCAATTGACACAAAATCTTTAAAATGTGTCAGGGTCCCCTTTTTCTAAGATTCAATGGCGTTTAATAAATGTTAAGTCAAAAGTCCTTATTTTTACCACTACAAACTTTTATAATCCATTTTATCTAAAAACTGTTACTGTGTAAAAGATTTAACAGAGAGAAATTATTATTATTCTATTTCATGTTATTTTTATGATACTCACTGCTTCTCTGTAACGGCGTTGTTGCTCTTTCAGTTTGGCTACCCGGCGCTGGATCATGTGCTGGGTGCTGCTTGTGGGAGCTGATCTGTAATATCAGATAGTTTTCAAGTGTCAGACACATTTGTACAGTACGATTGGGAACGTGACAATATTTCACAATATGAGACTAATTCAAGTTGTTGATTTGAAATATCTTCTAAATCGGAGGATTCAGTCTCTTTCACTGATTTCCATGTTCTGTGTTGTGTAAATACACAACTTCATGTGATGTTTTACAATGAATGTGATGGGCAGCTCTCTCTAAAACTGTGGAATAAACCACTAGATGTGTTGTGGCACAAATGGAACCTAGATGTCATAACTGAAAAGGTGTATACAAACCTCAGACTATCCCTTTGAAGACGTTGTAATTCCTGGGCCTTCGCAGCTTGTTGTTTCTGCGCTATGGCTGCTTTGCGATACTCCTGGAAAAGGCTCTTTGATGAATTAAGAGGCACAGGAGTGATTGGATTTGCGCTGCTGAAAGATGCCCAGGCGGTCATGCTTTTGGGCGCCATGTCCTAGAATAAAACGTTATAAAATTCATGAATAAAGGTACAATGATACTTACACTATTATATACTTACGGACAGAAAAAATAATCAATTGTAAATGTCAATATGAATGAAAATATTATAGTGTGGTATATTAAGTAAGTCATAGTCTCTTATATATTGTATAACTAAACTCCCATCTATGATATCTAGGTGTGTGTCACATGTAGCTGTATGATATGTATGAGTGTTTATATAAAAGATATAGAAGACGCAGAGCTACTCAATAATAATATAATGCTAGAGTAATTATCAGACTCTGATGGGAACCTGTTAGATAAAGTTCTGTTGTAGAAATATCCATTTAATTTCTAACTATAACATGAAAGTTTCGTAAGGTTTATACCTTTCGTTGTTTTGCAGGACGTCTTTCTGGAAGGTGTTCGTCTGTAAATATAAGACATTAGTTATTTGATAAACACAAAATACTGACAAATCCTTTCAAATAATACAGTATATATTGATGATAATATTATAAATTATATTAAAATGTCTTGTAGAAAATTAAGTGTTTTTAAAATTAATATCAGACTAGTATGGATCAGACTCTCCAATCTGCAAATCAATGCGACGTAGATTAGTCCATATGGTGCCAGGAGTCTGTAGACATCCTGCACAACTTTCACCAATGTTTATAGAAGATTTGTGACATTACTTGTTTTTATATTTTAAATTGCACATGAAAACAGAATTGTTTAGAGATTTATTGTGCAAAGACACATAAGTAAACCAGTATTAGAAGACATTTTCATGTTCACGATGATCCTTTACCTCCAGAAGATAAGCGCCTCTTCCTGGATTTGCTGCCAGAAGTATCTGACATGTCAGTGTCTTCCGGCAGCATTTCCGCTATCTTGCGCACGAATATGGCTTCCAGCTCTTGTGCCATTGAAACAATGTCACTGCTGGGCTGTAATATAGAACAGAACGATTAATAGTGAAAAAAGGTGAAAATGAAAAACAAGGTGACAACAATGGTGACTGGTTTAATATATATATATAACCTAGAGCCGGACACATTCCGGGTGTAAATGTTACGATTACTATTGGGTAAGAGATAATGTGCACATTGGATTGAGCTATACTATATATATATTTTAATTCATTAAATTTGCAGTATTTGTGGTTAACAGATCTCTGAATTTACTAAGAAATTGATTAGTTCGCACCTACTTATATAAGTGAAGCACAACAAATCGATAGTTAACACAAATAGGTGCTTTTTTACAATTTGTAATCCCCACCCCCCATAGTCTTGAAGCATGCTCTCGTATTCTGAAATATACGTAAAAAGTAGTGTACATACCATATTGTGCAGATAGCAATTCCGGAAAATGCTGTGGAAGTCTTGGAGACATTCCACAGCCGTCATATATGATTTGGTGTCAAATTTCTTTCTTATTGTCATTAAGTCAGGTGGATTCTTAATGACGTTGGTGTTATTCTGTATAGAGAACAATATGAAATAATGCGAGACAATGTAAAATATAGATAGAATCTGATCAGCGACATCTATTCTATGTATCAATAATGAAAACATGGCTGTCATTGGGTGACCACACATTTCCCAGCACACTTACAAATCCCTTAGGCATCAGAAAATCTACTGCTTTACGCAAATGTCGGAAAACGTGGATTTAATTTTGAATGGCCAATTAACTTTAAAATACCAAATGGGGCAGAAATACCAGGGAGCTCCCACTCTTATTTCTCTAGAAAAAAAGCCTGTGTGTATGCTACTATCTTCAGAACCAGGTCATTGACACCTAATGCCATGTGATAACCTATTCATTAAAAGAGGTGCGGAAGACATGTGTCTTTATAGATGTTTTTTTCGGATATTTATTTTAGATTGCATGAATCGCGCACATAATATTTGAACCCCGCTCATAGTCGGTGAGCTGCAATGGTTACAGATGGAGTGAGCTGCAAGCAAAAACTCCATATAGAATTATCAAACACCTACTCAGGTTTTCCCAAATTCCACCCACAATTGGATACCCTTTTGCATGGAGGTTTTTTTTTTGTTATCTTCCACCACTCCTGTCCCTTCCCAGGATTGATTTTGGTTCCAGTCTGTCCCTGGTATCATTACATTATTTACAGATTCTAAATATTTCTTGTCTCCAGTTTCTAGAACTTAGAAGCTTTGAAACAAAAGATAAACACCCGCTGGCAGTCCAGAAATCTATTATTTTGTATTTCACACATTTTATTGACATTTGATCAGTACATACATAAATGAAACATTAACAAACTTATATTTATACATCAATAGATCTATTTATACAAAAATAGAAAATAAGGCATTTTAAGTTTGAATAGTTCTGGAATATACAGGAAATTCTTCACTTAGTAAATTCATGAACTTTTCTAGTTTGTTAAAGATCAATTCAAGATGATACAGTTTTATCCGCATTTAATCTGAATGCATAAAGCAAGTTATCATCACGATATATGTATCACCAACGTAATCCATAACACTGTACCATGTGTGAATTGAGACAATTAAACAGAACATAAAGCAGCACATCAACAAAAATAAGAAGTGATAAAGACCCTGCTCAAATGAGCTTACAATCTAAGAGGTGAGGGAATCAGGTGTATGAATGCATTTCTAGCATTCACACGTCTTTGCTTACATTGCACAAATACATTTTATTCATAAAGTCATTTTACATATTTTATATAAAATTCTAACTTTCCTATACACTCTCAGTGACTTTATAAAACACATTGTTGTTACAGCAGGTCATACAGATACATAAAACATTGTGTTTACAGATATTAACACGTTTTCAAACAATTCCATTTTAACAAATAATACATTTCTTATTTCCTATTGTATAAATATATCCATAAAGTCCTTGTGAATTAAAGACATGATCTTACAGAAAGAAAATTTGTCTCATCCGTAGGGTGCTGGAATATCCATGAATACTTGTGGTTCCACAATGTCTTGAGAACCACTTTCTCCAGGTATTCCAGTGTAGTCATATTTCGCTTTCTTTGCAGAAAATGCTCAGAAAATGCTCAGAAAAAAACTCGGAAAAACCTGCAACAGGACGAAAAAAGCATTATAAACTATATTTTTAAAAGTGAGAAAAATAATTGCAATTTAAATCTGTAAGATCACATGACCAAGATCAAACAAGCTCTAAAAACTATTTCTATTGAAATTTGTTGTTTTAATCAAAAATGTGAACTTTGGAAATAAAATTTAAATGGATTAAATGGAGAAAAATGGGATTTTATATATAACTGTGTTTTTTTTATTATTTTTTAGTCTGGATGAATCTGGCACAAAAGTGCTTTTAGAGTTTAATAAAACCATACATTATGCCAAAATAATAAATACAGATGTGGCATAAATAACAGTTCTGGTGGGTAACAAGGTGAAGTGAAAAATGCAAATGGTTAAAACTAAAGCGAATGCACAATGTTGCTACAATCGTTATGACCAGTTCATGATCAGAAAACGTTTATCAACGTAATGTTGAAACAATGTTCACAGCTCTCTTCACTCGAGGGGTATTTATATTCATCATAATACTGATTCTAAGATCTCTAATAAAATTTTCCCAACACTGCTTCTACATTATAATTACATATATCGGAGTTGCTGCAAGGATACCCTGTCCTTAATACTTGGAATAAGGTGAGCTCTAGGTAATGACCTGCCTCTGCTACATTATCTCCCTCTCACACCCTTTGTTCATAAACATTCCAAAAGCCCCAATCAATGGCAATCAATGGGTCCCCACTTAAGCCTCACAGGGCTATGATGCGTCTGATGAGTCACAACGAGAACCAGGTTGGGGAAAACAAGTGTACCAGCATTCTGATTGGCTCATGGTTCTGTTATGATACCATGGCAACAATGCTCACCTTCATGGTATTGGGATTTAACCTGGATTTAATATTGTAAGAAGTTTACACCCCAACTGATCCACAGTTTGTCACAAGGCTTGTAACCATGTTGTGGTAAAACTGATAAGTCTATATCACAAAATATATATTTATATCCATATGTGCTCAAAAATCAAATAAAACACCTACATAATAAATATATATATATTTTTGCTTTAACTGATCATAGTGGCATGAAGCCAAACTGCCGACACCAGGGCAATCTCACAAGTGGGAAAACGTAATAGTGTAACACTGAAAAAAGCACAAACACACAAAAATATTTCAAAAGTGCTTGTTATCATCCCTAGCATTGTGTCTATTTAACCATTAGTTCACAAATATTTCAAAGTTAAATCATTATGAAATCTATGATAAAATATATTCCACAAACTAGAAATCATGCTCTTACCGTATCCGCCGCCGCTCAACTCTGAAGAGTCAAAGCCACTGGATCCCCAGATAAACATCACAGGGCTATGATGCGTCTGTTGTGTCACAATCATCCCAGCATTCTGATTGGCTCATGGTTCTGCAGCTATGATAGGCAGTTACAGTTCCAAGTATTTATAAAGTTCCAACAAGTTCCGTAGCGCTTTACAATGGGAGAGAGAATAACAAATACATATACACGTTACACGCACAGAACAGCAGGAGAAAGGGCTCTGCTCAAGAGCGTACAATCTAAGAGGAGAGGGGTGGAACGCTAGGTGCAACAATGTACATTCTTGCTACTAGGATTAAACTTGGATTTACTATTGTAACAAGGTTACACCACAAATAGTCTACATACATCACAGGACTAGTTACCATGATCTTATAAAAGTGGTCCGTCTTATACACAAAAGAAATATGTAAGTGGGAAATCCTAAACAAGCAAATGTGAAAAAATCACAAACCCACAAAAACATTTTAAAGCGCTAGTTAGGGAGGTCAAACCTCAGCTATATCTGTAGAAGTGTTACGTTATTTGTCAATCTTTATCATAACTTTTATAAGGTGCCTCTTTTAAGTGCTGGCGTCTCATTTTTTAACACTGTCCATCAAAACACTGTAAAGATCTGTAGAGGTTTTAAAGCTGCCATTCCCAAATTTACCAACTTCTACCAAACCAGTGGCACAACTCAACCTGAAATTTGTTCTTACTCAGACCAGAAATAAATGAAATCCTAGTATGTCACTAGAAATGTGTCACTTTGTGCTTAATCTTAAACAACCTGGATTGTATGAGTAGTCAGGGCAGTGAAAGTGTCTTTCTTACAAGGCCCTTGTTGGATGCAAACCTTTGGTTTCTCTTTAAAACGTCATTGCGACCTCGAACGATGATGCGAGAGCGTTGGGGCAGTTTCATAGCAAGGGCTGACTTCCAGAAGGACAAGCTGCTTTAGGACATCAGTCGGATTGGCCACATGCCTACTGGTCAGTAAAAAGAAGCAATCACGAATGGGGGACATCGTCTGCAACACAGGGGGTACTAGATTACCTCTTTCACATGTCGTCCACAGTGAATGGGTTAAAAGGACACTCTGTTGATTTCAATATTTACCTAAATTAATTCCGCATTTTGAATCTAGCACTTTCCTAATTTTATTTTAATGTGTTAGTTATGAGTTAGATGGAGAGTGAAGAGGTTTTTGACCTTTGGTTATTTAAAATGCAATGAATGTTTTAGAACAATAGAATGCACGTGCAGACGCTTTTCTAAATTCATCATGATAATATAAACATTTAATGGCCATAGGACTTTCTGAACCCCTTCAGACCCCCCCATGTCACTCGGAGGGAGGACGCTCCCTGGTGTACACTCTCGATTCCACCAATGAGCCTACCCCATCCACTCCAGACCATCCTCCCACTATCCATTAAGGAATATATTAGGGACACTGTTGGGGGTCTGTGATAAAGTAGCTGCAAGTGGGGGGGTCTCTGATAGATATGCTAGAGCATCTGCAGGAGGAGCATTTTATGGAGATTTAGGGGGCATGCGGATGATCTAGCTGCGGGTTTGATAAAAATCCTTATAATCCCCTTTTCTTTGATGTTTACAGTCTTGTTTGACAGCTGCAGCGCCTCTTTCAGCGTCACTGTGGAGCCTTTGTCCGTCGCATCATTTAGAGAATTCAGCTTTTCTGTAAAATGCTCGCTTTCAATGCATGAGATTTATTGACGCGCTGGAGTCATTGCTGCAGCAATCTTCTGTCCACGCACTGGCGCAAATTAGTGATGTCACAGCTGATATCCTGTTTACAGCTGCGCCTCCATATTGACATCGTCACTGTGTGTACCTTGCTGAATTGTTGCTGTATGACGGCCTTCCTGTGGTTTGTCCTGGTCTTCTTTTTACTTTGCTGATTTCTCCCGTCCTTTGAATTTGTTTATCCGCTTGTCGCGTTTTCTCTCCCCTGAGTTTGATTTCTATTCTGACCATTAACCATCGCTTACAAAGACTGTTATAACAAGCTCATATTATTCTGCTTTTCTGTCTTTTTCTGCAAAGGCCTAACTTGTCCTCGGGATCTCCAGTGTTTCTTACAAGATTCCACCCCAACTCCGTGTCCATTAAAGAAGCTCTGCACCAAATCTCTATTGTAGTGGAGATAAGATAGGATGTAGACGCCATTCATGGGGTTATTAACCCCTTACCTGCCCCTGGACATGCTATTATTATTATAATAATTATTCTTTATTTATATAGCGCCAGCATATTCCGCAGCGCTGTACAATGGGCACAATATAGACAGGGTTACAATACATTGAACAACAATTGACAAACTGGTACAATAGTAAACAAGGGCCCTATTCCTGTGGGAACTCACAATCTAGAAGGGTTGGGGTGGAAACAGGAGGAGATGCTATGCTGTTCTGCCAGCGGGTGGGCTTTGAAGACGCAGGGTGTACAGGTACGCCCCGCTGTCTTCAATGGGATCGCCTCAGCCCCTCCCCACAGCTCGCATGCGCCGCCTGTCATTTGCTGCACGGGAACGGCCTGAACTCAGACCATCCTCCTGCAGCCAATGACGTACGCCTCACATAAGAGGGGCGGGGCACAATCTAAACCTTACGATGGCACCTGTCGGCAAGGCGTACCTTTACACCCCACCGGCATTTAGCCACCCCCAATGGGCGATGCCCAGACGCTGTTAAAGGGGTTAATGAAAACGGAAGTAGGTTTGAGAGGTGTCTGTGTTACATAATGATGGGGCTCTAAATTTCTGTATTTGTTAATGTGGGTGCCCTACAAAAAATCTTCACTGATAGACCTGAGTTTACAGGAAATAATAGCAAATCCATCCAATTCACGATACTAGGAGAGTGGCTAGACTAAAGGCTATTAACCCTTTCACTGCTGAGCCATTTCACCTGTGTTCTAAGCTCATTTTCACCATTCTGTGCTCATTATGTTTAAACATGATTTGAAGTCATGTATTATTGTAGGACCCAGACAAATTCTATATCTCTTACTTTCAGCAGACTCTGCAGATTCATAATATATCATTATTATATGTATACGTCATGTCCTGCCTGAATGCTGTAACAATTTTATTTTTTAAAAAAAATATGAATTTCCATTCATACAAATTGATTTTCATATGTTATTGGCTACAAATTGCTAAAGTGATACAAAGTATTGGGTTTTTCTTATGTTGCAAATTTTCTTCACAACAGACTGCTGGTAAAAGTCCCAATACTGAGATATGAATCATTAAAAAGCATAAAAAAATGTAATAATGCTTTGTTTTCTGTGATTGATGAGACATACAGTATGTCAAAGCAAACTATAGTCAGAGAGAATAATCCTCAGAGTTTGTTCTTGGTTTATATAGCCAGCAAGAAGGTAGACCTTGTGCTTTCCTGTCTACATGACCATGTTGGTGGACTTTATGAGGGGTTTTTTTCTTTGAAGTTTATAACCTGCAAATGAAGTGCACTAAGACAACACTATTGTATTTGAAGTACAAGCCGTGACAAAATGCAAAGGGCACTATTCCCTAGTGAACGCTAAGGTTAGTGTTCGGATGATGTGTAAGCGTTACCGCCAGGATAAGTGACTTTAACGGAAGCTCCACATATTACATTCCTGATGCTAAACCGGTAAGAAATCAAAAAGTGCATCGGTTTTTGCCCTAGCGTCCACGAGCTTACTGTATTTTGCACATCCTATACTTAACATGGGGAGCACAATCATTAATTAGCATTAGGATAAATAAGGTATTACAATGTGTTCGCGCTAATTACTATTGGGACACGCAAGACAAAATTTTGGCTTCACCTAAAAGCTGGTGCTAAAAGATTCTGCATTTGCAAAATCATTTGCACCCCAATCCACCACTACTACTGGCCGTGAGCCGAACGAGACTGGGAACAAATAGTTTATTTATTTATTTATAAAGGATTTTACCAGAAAGGATACATTTAGATTTCTCTCGTTTTCAAGTATTTCCTAGGTTCAGCTACATTGAATTGTTACAGAAATACAAAGTAATAAAATGCTAAATATTAAAAAGAAATTGCACAAATATACAGATTAACAGAAAATAAATATATTCAGTATGTTACATGTTTACCGGTGCATTCTGTACTGAGGTATGTTAATAGGGAGTAGGGATGAGCCGAACACCCCCGAGTTCGGTTCGCATTCGAACTCGAACTTTCCAAATGTTCGAATTCGAACTCGAACTCGAACCCAATACAAGTCAATGGGGCTGAAAATTCGGTTTTTAGAGTGCCCTCCAAGAAGGCATATATGCTAGATATTTGCCATAAAAAGGTGTATGGGGGTCCGGGTAGTGCCCTGGGGGACAGGAAACAAGGACATAAAGTTTAAAAAAAAACTTTTTAAAGGGACAGTGAGTTTTCCATGAAATAAGGGTTAAAAATAAAAACGAAAAATTCCTTCAAATATCGTGCCTAGGAGGTCCCCATAACCAGCCCGTGAAATGGCTGATTTCTAGGATGTATAGAAATATGTAAAAAACCAAAAAATGACATTTCAAATCACGGTAAATGCTTTTCCTTTAATCTATCCATAAACAACTGCTTGGGGCGGCAGTCTGTATGAAAAGAGGAGACATTTTCGGACATGCAGAAAAAGTTTAGTGATTTTGTGGCTAAATTATTGTGAAACTTATGCAGGCTTTGGATGAAAGTAACAATAGGTGCTTTAAAATTGGGCCTTTAGCGTCGGCAACAGTGCCGTCACACAGTAACCCCTCTGAGGATATGAATCTGATACAGGCGTCAGTGGCAGTGCAGCCAAATATTGTGCCTTTGGTGCCAGTGCCATCATACAGTAACCCCTCTGTGGTATTGTGGAAGAATACAGGGGTGGACCATGCGGTCAGGGCCGGTGCTAGACTATTTTGCGCCCTAGGCAAGACCAGCTACTTGCACCCCCCAAAATAAAAAAAACCGACACAACATGAAACTGCTAAATTTATTTTTATTTAAGAATAAAGTTTGAAAAGCACCAATAGTAAAGGTAAAATAAATATAAATAAACTATATTAAACCATTTTAAATTAACTCTATTAAACAAATTAAAATTAACTGTATTGAATAAATATAAATTAACGAAAAAAAAAAAAAAGAGTTGTCACGTAAGTTTCAATTTCAGACACATAAAAAATTTCACTTTGCGTGCCTTATCCTTTTGCAAATTTTCATCATGCGTATATATATATTGCCCAGGCCAGCTCACATCATGCGTATATATATTGCCCAGGCCAGCTCACATCATGCGTATATATATTGCCCAGGCCAGCTCACATCATGCGTATATATATATTGCCCAGGCCAGCTCACATCATGTGTATATATATTGCCCAGGCCAGCTCACATCATGCGTATATATATTGTCCAGGCCCAGGCCAGCTCACATCATGCGTGTTTATATATATATATTGCCCAGGCCAGCTCACATCATGCTCACAGACAATCACAGATGCGCCATCATCATAGGCGTGCGCAGCCTATTGCATTAGGGTGTGCACCCAAAAGCTCAAACATATGAAAAAAAATTATGATATATATATACACACACGCACCCTTATGCATACATACACACGCACACACTCACACATTCAGCCTAAATATATCATTACAATCAGGGTAATTCAAAGAGAATCGAAAAGTCACCGCATGAATGGAGTGAATAAATTAGCAAAACAGTTCGCTTGAATGTTTGAAAAGTGAAACGCTGTTTGCAAAGAAACTACTGAGCGAAAATGTCTGAAATTTACATATGAGGTCCAGGGAATGATAATAAAAAGGGCTGTTACAGAAAAAATAAGTAAAAAAAACCTGGAAAATGCTTAAAATATCCTAAAAAAAATCTATAAATAAAGAGACTTTCTACTGCAGAATTTTATAATGAACGGTTTATTAGATATTGAATTAAAACGGGAATATTTTTAACATTGAAGCCTATGGGATTCGCCTGAATAAACTTGCCGAATTAAACCACCGAACAGCAGGGCATTTTCGGGAACCTTTCACTGCTGGTTTGTGTTCTCTGAATAGCCGAAGCATTGCTTTTTTATGGGGATTTCACTGCCCTCGAACAGGCACCGAACAGGCACCGTATGTGCAGGCAATTCGCCAGGATTTGGTGAATTGCCTGCTCTCTGAATAGCCGAATGGCCAGGAAAGGTAACCGAATGCTGATTTTCAGCGTTTGGTTTCCTTTCTCCAGCCATTCGGATCTCTTTGGATAACCCTGTATGTTTATAATTCAGAGGTGCAGCAACCTTGGCCATCCAGTTGTTTTTGAACTACATTTCCCATGAGTCTTGACTAACCCAATTAGTGGCTGAGTATTGTGGCCGATTGTGTTTTATGATGACTATCAGGGTTATTCAGAGAGAGGTGAAACTCAGGAGAATGACTGGAGAAGTGAAAATTCTAGGTCAAAATAGCCAAACAAGAAAAATTCTCTCATTTATCTCACTTTCCAAATCGGCTATTTGGTCCAGATTGTTCTCTTTTCCTGCCATTCTCCTGGTTTTCACCTTTCTCTGAACAACCCTTAAAGAGAGGTGAAAGCCAGGAGAACTGTCAGGAGAAGAGAAAATTCTAGGTCTAAATAGCCGATTTGGGGGGGCGTGGCTTGGCGCGATCCGGGATGGCCGCTTGAACGTGGAGCTCCTCACACGGGCACTTCATAGGCACAATATAGCAGCAGTCCGACCCATCGATGGGACCCAAAAAACGGATCACAACATCGATGAGCCGTCCGAGCACCCCAGCGCCGTCTTCCGCCTCACCAATGAGGCATTATTTGAGCGGTGCGGCGGCGTCGACGCAACTAGGCCGCGAATCCAAGATGGCGGCGGTCCCAGAAGACATGAGAGGCCCGGGAAGCCCCGCGCTGTCGGCTGGCAGCGTGGATGATTCGGAGGTGAGAGAAGCCTTGAAACTATTACTCACTAAAACAGACCTGGAAGGTCTTTTTGCCAGATTAGAGGCCAAATTTGATGCGCGCTTCGAGGACCTGGGGGCAGATGTTAAACATAGAAACATAGAAACATAGAAAGATGTCGGCAGATAAGAACCTTTCGGCCCATCTAGTCTGCCCAATTACATGGATACTTTACTTGGATTTATCTTTTGTTTAGGATAGCCTTATGCCTATCCCATGCTTGCTTAAATTCAATTACTGTTTTGGCCTCTACCACTTCAACTGGAAGACTGTTCCATGTATCCACCACCCTCTCAGTAAAATAATGCTTCCTGATGTTACTTTTAAACCTTTGCCCCTCTAATCTAAGACTATGTCCTCTGTTTTGCTACTTTGTTTCCTTTTTAAATACTCCCTTCCTCTACCTTGTGGATTCCCTTTACGTATTTAAATGTTTCTATCATATCTCCTCTGTCTCGTCTTTTTTCCAAGCTGTACATGTTAAGATCATTAAGCCTTTCCTGGTAACTTTTCTCCTTCAAGCCGTACACCATTTTAGTAGCCCTTCTCTGAACTCTCTCTAAGATGTCTATATCCTTCTGGAGATACGGTCTCCAGTACTGCACACAGTACTCCAAGTGAGGTCTCACCAGTGCTCTGTACAGTGGCATGAGCACTTCCCTTTTCCTACTGCTAATACCTCTCCCTACACAACCAAGCATTCTGCTAGCATTTCCTGCTGCTCTATTACATTGACTACTTACCTTTAGATCCTCTGAAATAATAAACCCTAAATCCTTTTCCTCAGATGTTGAGGTTAGGACTGTATCAAATATTCTATATTCAGCCCTTGGGTTTACGTCCCAGGTGCATTATCTTGCACTTATCCACATTAAAACTCAATTGCCACAGCTCCGACCATTTTTTAGTTTACCTAAATCATTTGTCATTTGGCTGATCCCTCCAGGAACGTCAACCCTGTTGCAAATCTTTGTGTCATCAGCAAAAAGACATACTTTTCCATTAATACCTTCTGCAATATCACTAACAAAAATATTAAATAGAATGGGTCCAAGTACTGACCCCTGAGGTACCCCACTGGTAACAAGACCATGCGCCGAATAAACTCCATTTACCACAACCCTCTGTTGCCTGTCACTCAGCCACTGCCTAATCCATTCAACAATATTGGAATCCAAGCTCAAAGATTGCAATTTATTGATAAGCCTTCTATGCGGAACAGTATCAAAAGCCTTACTGAAATCTAAATAAGCAATGTCTACTGCACCACCTGTGTCTATTATTTTTGTTACCCAATCAAAAAAAATCAATAAGATTAGTTTGGCATGATCTCCCTGAGGTAAACCCATGTTGTTTCTGATCCTGTAATCTATGTGTTTTTAGATGTTCAACAATCCTTTCCTTTAACATGGTTTCCATTAATTTCCCCACTACTGACAAAGACTAACTGGCCTATAGTTCCCAGATTCCTCCCTACTACCCTTCTTGTGAATGGGCACAACATTTGCTAATTTCCAGTCTTCTGGGACGACTCCCCGTTAGCAAGGATTGGTTAAATAAATCTGTTAACGGTTTTGCTATTACATCACTGAGCTCTTTTAATAATTTAGGGTGGATCCCATCAGGCCCCATTGATTTATTTGTCTTTACTTTAGACAGCTGCTGTAGAACCTCCTCCTCTGTAAACTGATATGTAATTGTCTCGTTAGTGTTTCCTCCTAACTGAAGTCCCTTTCCTTCCTTTTCTTCTGCAAAGACTGAACAAAAATATTCATTGAGGCAGTCAGCGAGACTTTTATCCTCTTCTACATACCTTCCTTCCTTTGTTTTTAATCTAACTAATTCTTGTTTTACTTTTCTTTTCTCGTTTATGTATCTAAAAAATGTTTTGTCCCCCTTTTTTACTGACTGAGCTATTTTCTCTTCTGCGTGTGCTTTGGAAGCTCTTATAAATTGCTTTGCCTCTTTCTGCCTAATCTTATAGGTTTGCCTATCTTCTTCACTCTGAGTTGTTTTATAATTATTGAATGCTGTCTTTTTGTTTTCACTATTTTGGCCACTTCTGCAGAGTACCACAGTGGCTTCTTCCTTTTTTGTTTTTGCTAGCAAGTCGAATGCAATTGCCTGTGGCCTTCAATAATGCTTCTTTTAAATAATCCCATTTCTCCTGGACACCCTTTTAAACTCCTCCAGCCTGATAATGACTCCTTCACACAAAGTCTCATTTTAGAAAAATCTGTTTTTTTAAAGTCTAAAACTTTTGTTTTCGTGTGGTGTGGCTCCATCTCTGTTCTTATATTAAACCAAACTGACTGGTGATCACTAGATCCCAAATTTTCACCTACAACAACGTCCGATACCAAACCTCCATTTGTGAGTATTAAATCCAATATGGCCTCTTTACGGGTCGGCTCCTCAACTACTTGTGTTAGAGATAATCCCAGTAGGGAGTTTAGAATATTTGTACTCCTGGTGCACCCAGCAGTTTTGGTTTTCCAGTTCACATCAGGAAGATTAAAGTCCCCCATGATAATAACTTCCCCTTCATTGCCATTTTGGCTATTTCCTCAAGCAGCAGATTATCTAGCTCTTCTACTTGTCCAGGGGGTCTATAGATCACACCTACACGAGCTACTGTATGATTGCCAAATGTTAGCGTAACCCAAACTGACTCTATGTTCACCTCGCTCACTTTTTATTTTGTTCGTTTTTATGTTGTTTTTCACATACAGGGCCACTCCTCCTCCTTTCCTACCTTCTCTGTCTTTTCTATATAAAGAGTACCCCGGTATTGTTATGTCCCAGTTATTTTTTTCACTGAACCATGTCTCAGTAACCGCAACTAAATCTACTTTTTCAGCTGCCATCATTGCCTCCAGTTCATTGATTTTATTGACTAAACTGCGAGCATTTATAGACACAACTCTGAGCTTGTCCTTTTTTTCCCCGCATGTTGCTTGCACCCGCCGGTTTAGTTTTGGGGGACAATCAGGCAGATTGTTTTTTACCCTTTTGTCCCCCCCTCCTAGTTTAAATATTTCTTTGCGAAACCTTTGAACTTCTCACTGAGAACATATGTTCCCCTATGAGTAAGATGCAAACCATCTTTTTTTACAGTTCCTTTCTGCTCCAATTAGAGCTATCATGGGACACAAAGCCAAATCCTTGCTCTCGACACCATTCCCGAAGCCACAAATTAAATTCCCTAATGCGCATCTGCCTATCCTGAATGTTATGCACAGGCAAAACTTCAGAGAATGACACAGTGGACGCAATATGCTGAATTTCACCTCCCAGAACACAAAAATCCTCCTTAATCTCAGAAAACTCATTGCTAGCCAAGTCATTTGTCCCTAGATGGACTAGAACATCCACTTCCCCTTACTGCTTTGCTTGTTTGGCAATATTGAGAATACGTTTCTTGTCTCTACGAGCAGTAGCCCCAGGAAGACATCTCACCAAACCACTACTCTCCAGCTCCACACCTCTTATGATAGAATCACCCAGCAACAATTGCCTTCTATCATGTCCCACCTTTTCCTTATTGTTCTTGGTTGCAGTCCTGCATACCTTAGGCATAGGGGATGGTGGTTCCTCAACTATGGTGTCTGAGCCTACTTCCGTCTCACCACTACACTCTGAAAGTGCCTCAAAAGAATTAAGAAGAGCCACAGACTGTGGGACATGCCTTATATCCACAACTCTAAGTCTACCAGATCCTACAGTAGTCCATCTGCCACTCCTAGGAGGCCTCTGTGGCAGTTGCTTTGTAACAGTCATAGCCATAGCCTGAGTTTGTGTAACAGATAATTTACAAATCTCAGACTTCAAACAGGCAATTTCCTGCTGCAATAAAGAGAGCTGCCTACATATCAGGCACACTCCAAACCTCCAAAAATTGGATCTAAAAACAAATGCATGACAGCTCTTACACTGGACCAAGCCTGCCATTATAAAAGAATGGATTTAAACCAACAAATCTTACCTTTTTGTAGGTTTTCTACCTCCTGTCTAACCTCAGACTACCTCCAGAGTATCTCCAGAAGATCTCTAAGTGCTCACTTTGAAGACTTCACTTAGAAGGCTTCACAAGCTCAATTAGACCAAGCTAATATTCCACAAGCTTTATATAATCACCTAAGAACACCTTCCCCAGCAAGGTGTGGACAAGTTTAACAACCTTTGCAAATAGCACGCAATTGATTCGAATTGTATGCTAATCAGTAAACATTTGGGTGGCAGAGTGCAGGACTTGGAAGAAGACAGGGAAGCTGCAATAACTCAAACCCAGCACTTTGAGACACTTTTGAGCACGCAGGCTACACAGATTGCCTCCTTATTTCGCTGGGTGGATGACCTGGACAATAGAGGGAGACGCAAATAATACGCGTGAGGGGTCTTCCTGAACCCCCTCTGGGTGAAACCGAAAATATAGACCTGACGTTGCAAACTTTATTTAATGAGCTTCTCCAACGCTCCCCTGATACGCCTTTTCATCTAGATCGAGATCACAGAGCCTTACGAGCCAGAGGCGCCCCGAACTCCGCTCCTAGAGACGTTATTTGTCGAGTACATCACTTTACTCTGAAGGAGGAGGTAATGAAAGCGGCGAGGAACATGCCTTCAATTATTTTCGATGATCACACCGTAGAATTATTCCAAGACGTATCAAGATCTACCCTTTTAGCCAGGAGGGAATTGAAGCCCGTCACGGACCAACTTAGGGCACGCTCCATACGATATAGATGGGGATATCCATTTGCCCTACACGTTCGAGCAGACAACAGATCACTGAGTATTTCTACCCCTGAGGATGTACCGGATTTTTTACAAGCGCTGGAACTATCTCCAGTTACTGTACAGGGCTGGTTTGGAGGAGACCTGAATGCACCTCCCCCACCGTTACCACAGCGTCAACCATGGCGCACTGCTCGACGGGACCGCCGACGCCCCCTGGATACAGCACGTGGTGCTGACCGCAGCTCTACGGACCCCCCATGAGGGGATTGTCAGGTTTCCCACGATGCTGACTGTTTTTTTTCTCCATTTGACCTCAATGGCTTTCCCGGGTGTTCTGTTCCTAAGGTCTCCGACCGTTCTCGGAGTACTAGTTGTAGACTGGTTAGGTCTGCAGGTTTTTGGACTGGCAAATATACTGTTTTTCTTTGCCGCTTCCCCGCATGGTGCTAAATTTTCTTTGTCTCAATGTGGAGGGTTTTTTCCACTACACTCTTTTTCATAACATAATCTGTAAGGGATTTAGTCCATTTTGAGCTTCTGCGCCATTGCACAATGTTTAATTTTTGGTTATGTTTAGTTTGTTTAGTTTGTTTGTTTAGTTTTTACAATGCCTTATACTGTTCTGATGATGACGATATTGTATATTCCTCTGGGAGAATGCGGGTCTTTCATTGCTCAACTCCACTTTCACTCTGGCCACGTCAGGAGCTTTAATCCACCGTAGTCCCTGCCATGGCTGATTTGCGAGTTATTACTCTCAATGTGAAAGGCCTGAACCACCCGGCTAAATGCCGTATGGCACTACATGACCTACAACATATGCGAGGGGAGTTGGTGTTTTTACAGGAAACGCATATTCGCAGTGATACGTCCGTTCGTTTATATTCTCGTTATTATCCTCACTGTTTCTATAGTAACTTCTCCAATTCTAAATCGCGAGGTGTGGCCACCCTAATAGCGGCACATGTGCCTTTTATATGCCAGGCGCAATGCTCTGACCCGGGGGGTCGTTATTTGTTTGTCAAAGGCCTCTTGGGGCCTATGCAAGTTACCCTGGCCAATTGCTACCTCCCTAACATTAAGCAATGTACGTTTTTAGACAAAATCTTGACGAAACTGGAAAAATTTGCAGAAAGCACGTTGATCTGCGGAGGTGATTTTAACGTTTCGCCTGACGCCCCAGGAGAGGCGTCTCCCTCACCGGCTTCGGTCCCTTCGTCTAAAAGATGAAGATTCCACCAAATACTACATAAGGCCCGTTTGGTTGATTGTTGGAGGGCAATGCACCCGCTTGGACGGGACTTTACTTATTACTCAGCTGCAGCTAGAGTGTACTCTCGCTTAGATCTATTTTTGTTACGTCACCTTGACCTAGGTTATGTCAAATTGGTTTGTATTGGCAATATTTCATGGTCAGATCATGCCCCTGTGTCCATGACCCTCTCCTTGCCGTCCGTGCCCCGTAAATCCTTCCAATGGCGTTTGAATGGTACGATACTAGCTGATATTGTGGAGAGGGAACGCATTTTAGAAGCTATCAAACAATATTTTATAGACAATGATACAGAAGATATGCAGGCCACGGTCTTGTTGGAGGCCCACAAATGTGTTATACGGGGAACCCTTATTCAAATTGGTGTTCGACGTAAACGGGAAAAGACAGCTAAAATCCAAGCCTTACTTGCTGAAATCCAGGTAGCCGTGGAGCTACACAAGGCTACTGAATCAGTTGAACATTACACGACACTTGTGGCGTTGAGAGCTAACTTACGACAGCTCTTGCACCAACAGGCCAGTCGCTCACTTTTGCTTACAAAACATTCATTTTATGCGCATGGAAATAGGTGTGGTAAGCTGTTGGCTAGGGCTCTACGCCAGAAATATCAAGCTACTTATATCCCCAAATTGAAGTCTCCCACGGGCCGCCTTTTATCCTTGAACACGGAGATTACTGACCAATTTGTAAAATACTATCAGTCACTTTATTCCCTATGCCCTGATAAGCCTTCCACTCATCTCATAGCTGAGTATTTAGACAAGTCCTTGCAGGTGACGCTAGCGAAGACGGAAGCTGAGGCTCTGGATGCCCCTTTCAACTTGAGTGAGCTTGCGGCGGCCTTGAAGGCAACCCCCACTGGAAAGAGTCCGGGCCCGGACGGATTTTCTATAGCCTATTACAAAACATTTTTACCCCTCTTAGGTCCCCACTTACTCCATTCTCTGAGTGCCCTAGAAGATAAAAAAGGCTTCCCAAAATCGGCACTTGAGGCAACGATAGCCCTCATCCCGAAACCCGGGAAGGATCCTACGCTATGCCAAAACTACCGCCCGATCTCGCTAATTAACAATGATGTTAAGTTGATGGCAAAGATGTTGGCTATGCGTTTGAGCCCCTTTTTACCCTCCCTGATCCATCCTGACCAGGTAGGATTCGTCTCTCAGAGGGGAGCACGTGATAACACCTACCGGGCTATCAATTTGATTCATAGAGCACACACAGCGCACTCGCCAATGGTCCTTCTCTCTGTTGACGCTGAAAAGGCGTTCGACAGAGTGGATTGGACCTTCTTGATGGCTGTCCTGGAGAAGTTTGGCCTGGGTCCGAGATGGCTGACCTGGATTTCAGCATTATATAATAATCCGACGGCGGTCCTTAGAATTAATGGGGTGCTTTCTACACCGATAGCGATCTCCAACGGCACGCGCCAGGGTTGTCCCTTATCCCCGCTTTTATTCATCATGGCTCTAGAACCGTTCCTACAACGGATTAGGGATAATGATAATATTCAGGGCGTAATTTTACCTTTCCACCATTATAAAATTTCTGCATTTGCAGACGACATACTCCTTACCTTACTAAATCCAGTCAGCTCTACTGAGGCCTTTTTGCAAGAGGTTGAGAAATATGCTTGAGTGTCGAACTTCAAAATTAATACAGATAAGTGCGAAATGATGGGGGTGGGCATACCATCACTTACTAAGGCGGCGCTGCAACGCTTGGCTCCATTTTCTTGGCCTACTAAGGCTATCCAATACCTAGGCATACAGCTCCCGTTGGATTTGTCATCATTGTTTGACCTTAACTATGTCCCTCTACTTAACCGGGTATCTCGAGACCTTAAAGACTGGCATAAACCGCAGTTCTCTTGGTTCGGACGTATTAATATTTTAAAAATGACAGTTTTGCCAAAATTCTTGTATCTTTTCCAGACTTTACCTATTGCTCTACCGTTACCCACTTTTAGTTCCCTGAAAACCATCTTTCTGAAATTTATATGGAGGGATAATAGACCGCGGATATCATATGATGTCCTCGTCCGCCCTAAATCGGGAGGGGGCCTGGGTCTCCCACATCTAGAACTTTATTATGAAGCAGCCTTAATGACGAGACTTAGCGACTGGTCGATGTCACCCCCTCATAAACTGTGGGTACATTTAGAACAGCTTTTTTTCAAGGTTCCTATAGTCTCGGCCCCATGGCAAACTGTACCCACAGAAACATTAGTCCCCATTCAGCACCCAACAATCAGCCCGACGTTAAAGAGGTGGCGTAAACACCGCACACTTTTGGGTTTATCTCCCTTGCCTTCCTTGCTGACTCCGATTACCCATAACCCAGATTTTCTCCCGGGTAAAGCCCTGTCCTTTCTAGGATTGGACTACGATGGCCGTATGTCCCTCTTCAGGCCTGTATTAGATCGGAAGGTCTGATCTCTTTTAATGAACTACTGGGAGACCACTTGAGCACGCCATTATGGAAATATAACTATTTACAATTACAACACTTTATTACTACTCAGATACTTCGGGCTGACGTTACTGTACCTACGGCTCTGACTACTTTTGAGACAAAATGTATTTCAGACCCACCACCTCCGCACCTACTCTCATATATGTACTCGCTTTTATCGACCGCTCGGTTTAAAACTCTACCCTCCTACACAACAAAATGGTCATCTGAACTTCCTCAACCATTGACCACTGAGGAGTGGTCGACGGCATTTCAGGTGACGTTCCGCTCCTCCAGGGCTCTCACTGTACAGGAAACTAATTACAAGTTGATTTCTAGATGGTACTTGACTCCAACTCGTCTACACGCTATATATCCAGCGCATAGGCGTGCGCAGCCTATTGCATTAGGGTGTGCACCCAAAAGCTCAAAACACACACATATATATATATCACATACATACATACATACCCACATACATACAACGACACACACACACCATTACTATGTGTATGCTTCAGGGGTTAAGCAACCTTCGATACCCAGACGTTTTGAAACTACATTTCCAATGAGTCTCATCTATCTTAATTATTGGCCGAGCAACATAGGAGATATAGTTCCAAATGAGCTAGAGGACCAATGACCCCAGTATACATCATGTCACCTCAAAATGCTAGATCAAAAAATTTAAATTTGGATTTTGATCACATGCAGCGTGTAAATTTATTTTACCACATTTTTTCATCCAAAAGATTGTTAGTTAGCGCGGGCGCACCATATTAAAATCCAAACGCTAATCTGTTAGAAAACCAGTTACCGTTTGGAATCTTGCACTTTTCAGCTCCCTATACTTAACATGGGGAGTGGAAAGTGTTAATCAGCATTAGCATTACAATCTACTAGCGCTGATTACCGTCCGGTTGCGGTTACTGAACATTTACTCACAACCAGGACCTGGTGATAATGGATTCCACTTCTGCAGAATCAGTCAGCAACAGCTGAACCCCCCCCCCAAAATCAGATACTCACCTCTCATCCCGCAAAAAGAACGACTGCTCCATTCACCTCTTCTGGCCGCCAGGAGCAGAGGAGACTGGGAGAAAAAGTCCCTCAGTCTCACTCTGGGAATCACTATGTCGACCTGACGGATCTCACAAAGACTTCAACGACGTGCCGAGTACATCCTCTACACACAAACATGAAACCAGAGGATGCGCTCAGCACGTCGTCAGCAGCAAAGTGGTTAAATGTTAAAAAGGAGTGAAATTTGAGTAGAGTGGCCCATTTAACCTCTTGCTGACTTGCACCAATACAGTCTCCTACCTGTACCTCACGATGCTGCCAAGACGCTCGCTGTAATTCTTTTTGTGGAGTGCAGGCAGCAGATATTGTGGTGATTTCTGTGCACAATACAATCCTTTATGGTACAAGACAAGGGGGCAACACCGGACAAGGAAACAGGTGCAGAATTTTACGCAAAGCAGCCTGTTTAAAGACAGATACATGCATTTATACACACAGCCATACGTTCCCATACATAACTATATATCCTCCTCCTACACCCTGGGGTATGTAGCAATAAAGCCCACATTAATGTGCAGTGTGAATGAGCATATCCCAGAAACCACAACAATAAAACTCACAGTAATGTACAGTGTGTATGAGCGTATCAGAGATTCGCAGCAATAACACCTTCAGTAATATACAGAGTGTATGAGCGTATCAGAGCTCCACAGCAATAAAACTCAGCAATGTGCAGCGTGTATGAGTGTATCAGAGCTCCACAGCAATAAAACTCAGCAATGTGCAGCGTGTATGAGTGTATCAGAGCTCCACAGCAGCAATAAAACTCAGCAATGTGCAGCGTGTAAGAGCGTATCACAGAATCCACAGCAATAAAACCAAGCAATGTGAATGAGCGTATCAGAATCCACAGCAATAAAACTCAGCAGTATGCAGTGTATGTGTATCACAGAATCCACAGGCATAAAACTCAGCAGTATGTAGTGTGTATCAGTGTATCACAGAATCCACAGCCATAAAACTCAGCAGTATGCAGTGTGTATCAGTGTATCACAGAATCCACAGGCATAAAACTCAGCAGTATGCAGTGTGTATCAGTGTATCACAGAATCCACAGCATAAAACTCAGCAGTATGCAGTGTGTATCAGTGTATCACAGAATCCACAGCCATAAAACTCAGCAGTATGCAGTGTGTATCAGTGTATCACAGAATCCACAGCCATAAAACTCAGCAGTATGCAGTGTGTATCAGTGTATCACAGAATCCACAGCCATAAAACTCAGCAGTATGCAGTGTGTATCAGTGTATCACAGAATCCACAGCCATAAAACTCAGCAGTATGCAGTGTGTATCAGTGTATCACAGAATCCACAGCCATAAAACTCAGCAGTATGCAGTGTGTATCAGTGTATCACAGAATCCACAGCCATAAAACTCAGCAGTATTTGTGTATCACAGAATCCACAGCCATAAAACTCAGCAGTATTTGTGTATCACAGAATCCACAGCCATAAAACTCAGCAGTATATGTGTGTCACAGAATCTACAGCCATAAAACTCAGCAGTATTTGTGTATCACAGAATCCACAGCCATAAAACTCAGCAGTATTTGTGTATCACAGAATCCACAGCCATAAAACTCAGCAGTATATGTGTATCACAGAATCCACAGCCATAAAACTCAGCAGTATATGTGTATCACAGAATCCACAGCCATAAAACTCAGCAGTATTTGTGTATCACAGAATCCACAGCCATAAAACTCAGCAGTATTTGTGTATCACAGAATCCACAGTCATAAAACTCAGCAGTATATGTGTATCAGAATCCACAGCCATAAAACTCAGCAGTATATGTGTATCACAGAATCCACAGCCATAAAACTCAGCAGTATATGTGTATCACAGAATCCACAGCCATAAAACTCTGTTTAAATATTTAAAATACACTATTAAAAAATATTTTTGATATATGAAAATTGCACCCTCTCCTGCTTACCTTTGTTTTTTTTTTCTGCTTGCAGGGAGGGTGTTTGGATATCTATCATTGGTGGTCCAGTGGCACAGATGGGGGGAGGTCAAAGAGGGGTAACCCGGCTGGCCGCATCTGATAGATAGCCGCCGGGACCCCTCATTTCCGCGGGCCTGGCAGCCTCCGCTTCCCTGGTGGTCCCTGTGGTTCGTGGGGTGCTGCACTGCGATCTGTACATGGCGCACAGACCGCACAGCACATCCCACACTGACCCGAGCGGCCGGCGATCTCTGATGACCTGTCACCTGACCGCCGGCGCTTACTGACTGTGTCAGAGCGCCGGCGGTCAGGTGACAGGTCATCAGAGATCGCCGGCCGCTCGTGTCAGTGAGGGATGTGCTGTGCGCCATGTACAGATCGCAGTGCAGCACCCCACGAACCACAGGGACCACCAGGGAAGCGGAGGCTGCCGCCAGGCCAGCGGAGACGAGGGGTCCCGGCGGCTATCCATCGGATGCGGCCAGCCGGGACCCAGAATGTGCCGCGGGCCGGCATTAGGGTGTGCCTAGGCACACCCGGCACACCCCGTGCGCACGCCTATGATCCAGCGGTCTCTCCTGATTGCTGGAGATGTCAGGGGCATAGGGGTACGTTTCTACACATTTGGTGGGACTGTCCTATCATACAATCGTTCTGGGAGGTGGTTTGGACGTATATTAAAGAGGTAACGACTTTAGACTTGCCATTTCATCCTAAAGTGGCCTTGTTACATGTCATTCCCATGTCCATAGATAAATATGTGAAATCAGTGTCGGTGCACTTACTTAATGCAGCAAGAGCATTAATCCCAAAATACTGGAAACAATTGTCACCTCCCACGATCTTTGACTGGATTGATAGAGTAGAATACGTCAGGGAACTGGAAGAACTGCATTACACTCTCGAACAAGATTTTGACACGTATTTTAGGACATGGTACTGGTGGACGGAATTCAGATCCAAACATAGGAGAACGCCTCAGAACTCATAGACACAGGCTCAGATTCGGGAGCCCGTTATCTCGGTTCCAGAGATTTCTGTGCAGAATGACACTCAGATGTGATATCTCCACAATTATAATAAGTTCGAACAGGGAAAATGACAGTATAAGACTAACATTAGTGATAGGCTTTTCTTATAATTGTTTTTTTTTTTTTCCTCTTTCTTTTTATTTTCTTTTTATGTATTTTTATATGTGTGGTTTGTTAATTTTTAAGTAATGGGAAAAATGGTTTGGTGATGTTTTTCTGATTGCTTATTCAACCTCAAATATTTGCATTTGATACTCTATACTGTAAGCTCCTATATGATATATATGTCGTTGCTCCGAACATCATTTTGCGAATTTTGTCACCACTAATTGTTGTTATTATGATACAAAACTTAATAAAAAATTATATTACGAAAAAATAGCTGATTTGGAAAGTGAGATAAATGGGAGAATTTTTATGGTTTGGCTATTTTGACCTAGAATTTTCTCTTCTCCAGTTATTCTCCTGAGTTTCACCGCTCTCTGAATAACCCTGTGAATGTTTAATCCCGAGGTGAGAAATAACATTGGTTTAGATGTTAAAAGCGGGCAATGAGGAAATTTTGTATTTTTTCTACATGATCGTGTTTGGTCTCATTAGAAAGGCCGGGCTCTGACCTCTCCAATGACACCTAACTTAACATTGTGGAGTGTAAAGAGAGTTTCATGGCAGTGGATTCTGTGATATGCTTATATGCACCGCACATTACAGAGAGTTTCATGGCATTGGATTCTGTGATATGCTTATATGCACCGCACATTACAGAGAGTTTCATGGTAGTGGATTCTGTGATATGCTTATATGCACCGCACATTACAGAGAGATTCATGGCAGTGGATTCTGTGATATGCTTATATGCACTGCACATTACAGAGAGATTCATGGCAGTGGATTCTGTGATATGCTTATATGCACCGCACATTACAGAGAGTTTCATGGCAGTGGATTCTGTGATATGCTTATATGCACCGCACGTTACAGAGAGTTTCATGGCAGTAGATTCTGTGATATGCTTATATGCACCGCACGTTACGGAGAGTTTCATGGCAGTGGATTCTGCGATATGCTTATGCACCGCACATTACGGAGAGTTTCATGGCAGTGGATTCTGTGATATGCTTATATGCACCGCACAATACAGAGAGATTCATGGCAGTGGATTCTGTGATATGCTTATATGCACCGCACATTACAGAGAGATTCATGGCAGTGGATTCTGTGATATGCTTATATGCACCGCACATTACAGAGAGTTTCATGGCAGTGGACTCTGTGATATGCTTATATGCACCGCACGTTACAGAGAGTTTCATGGCAGTAGATTCTGTGATATGCTTATATGCACCGCACGTTACGGAGAGTTTCATGGCAGTGGATTCTGCGATATGCTTATGCACCGCACATTACAGAGAGATTCATGGCAGTAGATTCTGTGATATGCTTATATGCACCGCACGTTACGGAGAGTTTCATGGCAGTGGATTCTGCGATATGCTTATGCACCGCACATTACAGAGAGTTTCATGGCAGTGGATTCTGTGATACGCTTATATGCACCGCACATTACAGAGAGTTTCATGGCAGTGGATTCTGTGATATGCTTATATGCACCGCACATTACAGAGAGATCATGGCAGTGGATTCTGTGATATGCTTATATGCACCGCACATTACAGAGAGTTTCATGGCAGTGGATTCTGTGATATGCTTATATGCACCGCACATTACAGAGAGTTTCATGGCAGTGGATTCTGTGATATGCTTATATGCACCGCACATTACAGAGAGTTTCATGGCAGTGGATTCTGTGATATGCTTATATGCACCGCACATTACAGAGAGTTTCATGGCAGTGGATTCTGTGATATGCTTATATGCACCGCACATTACAGAGAGTTTCATGGCAGTGGATTCTGCGATATGCTTATGCACCGCACATTACGGAGAGTTTCATGGCAGTGGATTCTGTGATATGCTTATATGCACCGCACAATACAGAGAGATTCATGGCAGTGGATTCTGTGATATGCTTATATGCACCGCACATTACAAGAGATTCATGGCAGTGGATTCTGTGATATGCTTATATGCACCGCACATTACAGAGAGTTTCATGGCAGTGGACTCTGTGATATGCTTATATGCACCGCACGTACAGAGAGTTTCATGGCAGTAGATTCTGTGATATGCTTATATGCACCGCACGTTACGGAGAGTTTCATGGCAGTGGATTCTGCGATATGCTTATGCACCGCACATTACAGAGAGATTCATGGCAGTGGATTCTGTGATATGCTTATATGCACCGCACGTTACGGAGAGTTTCATGGCAGTGGATTCTGTGATATGCTTATGCACCGCACATTACAGAGAGTTTCATGGCAGTGGATTCTGTGATATGCTTATATGCACCGCACATTACAGAGAGTTTCATGGCAGTGGATTCTGTGATATGCTTATATGCACCGCACATTACAGAGAGATTCATGGCAGTGGATTCTGTGATATGCTTATATGCACCGCACATTACAGAGAGTTTCATGGCAGTGGATTCTGTGATATGCTTATATGCACCGCACATTACAGAGAGTTTCATGGCAGTGGATTCTGTGATATGCTTATATGCACCGCACATTACAGAGAGTTTCATGGCAGTGGATTCTGTGATATGCTTATATGCACCGCACATTACAGAGAGTTTCATGGCAGTGGATTCTGTGATATGCTTATATGCACCGCACATTACAGAGAGTTTCATGGCAGTGGATTCTGTGATATGCTTATATGCACCGCACATTACAGAATCCACTGCCATGAAACTCCCAGTAATGTGCGGTGCATATAAGCGTATCACAGAATCCACTGCCATCAAATAAAATTGTAATATTTAAAAATACTGTATATAAAAGTTGACTCCTCTCCTGCTTACCTTTTTTCTTGCAGGGAGGGGGATGAACATGTCCGTTGGCAGAGGAGGGGACCGCTTCATCCAGCTTAAATCTAGCCTGTACTTCCCTGGTGGTTCGGTGGCTGTGGGCTCTGCAATGCGATCTGTGCTTCATGCACAGAACGCAGAGCACGTCCCACACTGGACCCGTGCACCGGCGATCCTCTGATGACCTTTCACCTGACTGCCGGCGCTCTCTGACATAGTCAGTGTGCGCCAGCGATCAGGTGACAGGTCATCAGAGGATCGCTAGCGCACGGGTCCTGTGTGGGACGTGCTCTGCGTTCTGATCGCATTGCAGAGCCCAC